>WYDI02009122.1:14529-46790 GCA_009867235.2 Psittacus erithacus | reverse complement strand
CAGGCTGAGAAAGTTGGGTCTGTTCAGCCTGGAGAAGAGAAGGCTGCTTGGAGACCTCATAGCAGCCTTCCAGTGTCAGAAGGGGGCCTACAAGCATGCTGGGGGGAGACTTTTCATCAGTGATTGTAGTGGCAGAACAGGGAGTGATGGGTTTAAATTTAAATAGGGGAAGTTTAGATTGGATATAAGGAGGAAGTTGTTTACTATGAGGGCAGTGAGGCACTGGAATGGGTTGTCCGAGGAAGCTGTGAATGCTTCATCCGTGGCTGTGTTCAAGGCCAGGTTGGACAGAGCCTTGGGTGACATGGTTTAGTGTGAGATGTCCCTGCCCATGGCAGGGGGTTGTAACTGGATGATCTTAAGGTCCTTTCCAACCCTAAATGTTCTATGATTCTATAACAGTTTATTTGTAAAAAATTTCAAACATAATTGATTTTTTGTCTCGAAAAAAATGCAGGAATTCTTGAAGACTAAAGGTGTATATAATTTATGTATCTTCCTGTAGTCATAATTTTTTCCTGTTATTGGGTAGCTGAGGCTTGAGTGTCAAGTGGGCTTTGGATCTATTGGATGAATTCCGGCCCAACAGAACGTGGATTAGCAGTGTGTTAGATGTGATGATTTGAATAAGAAGCAGCCAGTATTATGAAAATCTTAACATGTACAGTAAAGGTAATACTTAGCTTTTACAGAGCCCTTTTCATCTCCTGTTTTTAAAATACTTTGCAAGAGATCAACTGTCTTACCCTGATTAGCCATTCTGGTGAAACATGAGTGTGTGCCTGTAAAGAATTTTGTTACTTTTGATTCCTTCTGTTATCCTAGTGTCTTATCCTTTTAATTCTTTTGATGTTTGAAAACACACATGCTGTTAATGTTTATTTAATTTGCAAGATATATCAAGATTCTGAATTACTGAAATATTTTATAGGGAGCTGTGATGTTTTCACTTCCAAAAATTCTTCAGGGTTTCAGGACAGATGAGGAACTGTTAGCTATAGAATCAATCCTGGTGCTGGGAAATTGAACCTATTTATTGTTATTTCAGTTCTTCAGGAACTTCTTTAGAATTACGGTTTCTTGATCATCACAGTTGTTACCTGATCTGATTTCATGAGAAGCTGTACTTTTCAAGTATTTAACTCCCATAAATGAGGACAGAGAGGAGCACTGTTCGTTTTCAGCCTTGTACAACCTGAAACAAAGGTTTTCAAAGTGGTAGCACCTACAGACTTAACTAAAGTTGTTTGGTGTGTAGATGTCAAGACTCATTTTTTTTTGCCTTTCATCTATTTTTAATCTGCCTAAATAAAACGAAAAATGTTTTAGTTCTTAAATCCTGAATATTTGGGGTTTCTCCTTTCACCTCTGCTTTTGATGCAGGGCAACCAAGCTGGGATTTGAGTTTGTGTATTTATTTTTCAGATTTTGGAAAATGTTCACTTTTTCATGTAGAAATGTTTGGATGTAAGTTTCATTTTCCATTTTTTCTGCGTTGTCTTCAGTGATATGGATTCATAATTCTGCCCATCCAGGATGGAACACTTTTTTATTTTAAACCTCTTTCTTTTCTTAAGTATTTCAAGACTTTAGAATGGTAATGCCTGCATATGAGACTTTCTTTGTATTTTTATGCCATTTAAAACTTAGCTTTTTAATCAGAAGGAAATGAATTCACTAACAAGATTATCCTGCAAAAGTAATTCTGAGAATAATCTAGCACAGTAATTTGTTTAGTCATGGCACCAGCTGTGTATAGTTCTGTCACATCTCATCACATTCTGTTTGTATATTTGACCACAACTAATGTTTTCCAGTCTAAAGTAAAAGCAGCCCTGCAGATTATGCTTGGATTTGGCCTAATGTGTTTTTTTTTTTCTTGGTAGATATCAACTCTATGCAGCTCTAGAAAGTGTCACTTTATTTTGAATGTGCAAGTGGAAGATATATGGTGGTCATTCACTTCAGCACCTTATTTGTGTATGTCTGTGTAAATAATATTACTCCTTTAATTGAGTCCATGCTGCCTCCAGATTTTCAGTGTCGGCAGAGAAGGACAGTTAAATCTAATGAGCTGCTTACAAGACCAGAAGATTGGTTCCTTGTCCTCTCAGTATGAAACTTGACAGAACTGTGCTTCAGAATGCTAAAGATAATCTTATAGCTAGAATAAATCAGTGGAAAATAATCAATATTTGGATGTACGTGCTGCCTGGATTTATAAATTTATGATGTGCTGTTATTTCTGTATGCATCAGAGCATGATGGCACTGACCTATTCTGCCATGCCACGGAATTATTAATCTGGTAGCAAGAGTATAAAAATTGTTTTAATGGAAATAGACAATAAATTGTGATAGTATAGGCAAAGATGGTATTGCTGTAAGAAGAAAACTGTGGTTTTTCAAGTCTGTCACTGGCCTTACGAGAGTTCTTTCTTTTGCAACTTTGTCCAAGTTTGAGGGCAAGAGCCATGAGGGGATTGGCATCCAAAAGCATAGTTCTTCAGTTCTTGACTGGAATCCACAGTGCTGATTCAGTCAGTAAGCTTCCTGTATATATGTGTGTGTGTGTGACCTTCTCAGAGGGCAAGGTCTCTGAGAGGAGATGGTGGACCTCTGATACTGCCGGCCAAGGCATGTCCAAGGTGTATCTTGTGGAGCTGGACCTTTGTGTGCCTGGGACTTCTGTAAGTGGCATTAAATCATGCTTTTATGAGGATGTTGGGAAGATAAACGCACAAAGAGGCTACTTGCTTGCTTTCAGAAACTTACCAAGCTCCCTCCCCCCCGCCCCCCCAAATTCATAGGTGACTTTGAAAATAGTGCTGAAGAAACTAGAATTAAAAGAAGCAGACGTATGGCTGGATTGGGTGAAGAGGGAGCAGGCTGCAGCAGATAATTTGCCAGAAAATTGCTGAAAATATGCTCAGAACCATGTAAAATGCAGACCCTTTCAGAGACCCTTTGGCACTTGACTGATTTAAAGTCCTTAGCTTTAACACTTCATGCAGAAGTGAAAGAAAGGTAAGGCAAACTTCTTTCCAAAATATAGGAGAGTTTATAGGAGGGTACAACATTCTGGAGGCTTTTTGTGCTTTAGTAAGTTTTAGTAACTGTAAGAGTGAAGAGTTCTGTTATTTGCCTTGTGTATGCCATTGCTAGTGCCGAGTCTTAAAAGATTTACCAGTTGACTGAAGCTCATTGCCAATAGTAAATGAAAGAACTCAAATTGTCATTTGAAATCATTGATTCTATTTGAAATCTTCAAATCATTGATTCAATTTTGATCTCAAAAATGAGAGAATGAAAAGGAGAGACAAATGAAAATTTTGTAAACAGGCTTTTGTTGAAAAGGAATATAGATTGAAGGAAACTTCTGTGAAACCCTAACAGAATTTTGAAATTAATTAACTTTGATTATTGTAATACTAGCATGTGGTTTGAAGTGTTTTACCTTATTAAAAACTACATACCCTTTATTATTTAGTTTTTCAGATGTATTAAAAATAATTTAAACCATGTTTTTCTCACTTGCTTGAAGGCAGTAGAGGAATATAAAAGTTGAAGCCTCTACCTTAATAATACTGAGATTTGCTATAAAAAAAATTGTGGACAGTAGATTAGTCTCTCTACATGTCAAGTATGAATTTGTATGTAGATAACAGAGATTACCTAACAAACTGTACCTTAGGAAATAGTGTGTCTCATCATTTTGTGAAGTCTCGAGCGGAAATACAAGAGAAAGGCCTGAGTTTTAGCAAAGAAAGTCACTGTTGCCTACTCTTTCTTCATGTTGGATAAGAGTAGCCTTTTCCTGACTGATACATAAATTAAGACTAATGCTCTTAGGCTGCTACTACTTAAGGCAAAGTTAATGGGACAAAAGGAATTGCTTGTAAAGAGGAAAATAATGCAGCCTTGGGGAATTGCAGGTTTTGTGCTACACATTTTGATTCATGTTCCTAAGAGGTCTTGGTTCTTTCCTTTCAGTGTGCGGTTGTGAAAGCTTTATTGCACCACTGTAATGACATTCCTGAAAGGAATTCACATGCAGAAATTAATCTGTTCACTACATCTGCTGGGCACTGAAAGTATGTGAAATATCTCGTGAAGACTGAGAGCTATGTAGGGTTATGGCCTTTGGGCTTTTGTTCTTGGTTGTCTGCCAGTCTTCAGAGTCAGCTGCAGACTGGCTTCTAGAGGCTCTCTTGGCACTGCTGTTGGGCAGGCCTGCTCCAGAATGCGTGTCCCTGGGAGGCAACCCTGCCACTGCTGCAGCAGTCACTGCGGAACCAAGGACTGGCTGTCGCTGGGAGGCTTTTGTTGTGAACAGTATTGACAACAAGCAAAACTTTCATTTAGGCTTTTAATTGGCTGTCATAAGTAAATTCTTGGTACATAAGACTTTTCTTTATACTCTTTTTATATGCATATTTGTCAGTTTTTATTTAAATAATTTTATACACAATATTGGATAATCTGTTACATTAATGCACAGCTTTAAACAGTTCTTATTTACACTGATCACAGACAGAGGAATGAGGACAAATACTATACATTCACCATCTTTATCAGCATTTTAAGTGTAGTTAACCAGCACACATCACACACATCCATATCCATATTTATAAGAAATGTAGCTGTTTCTAATCACACACATGGACATGTAGGTGTCTCCCTTTCAAAAGAAAAAGAAACAAATTGAAATGCCATTTCCTCCAGACAACCAAAGACTCACTTACAAAAAAAGAGGCAAAAAGACCTGCAGATTGCACAATTAATAGAATCAGACGTGGAAATGTGGTAGCTGTGTTTGGACACCTTCAGTCACTGGGGCACATTGGAGAATATTTTTACTAGTGACAAGTTTTGAACTCTTATGAAAACTTACTCCTGAAAACTGCAATGTAATTTCTTGCTTTGAAGTAGACTTACTGGACACTAACACATTGGGTTTGATGTTGTCTAACAACACAAAATTGCAGCTAAAGGATGCTTTGGACTTTTATTTTTAATTTTTTTTAGAATATAAAATAAAAACATATGACTTTTTTTATGAGATTAAGGCAACAATGAAGAAAATTGTGCTACAATGTGCATTAACTGTAGATAATGTTCTATTCTCCTTTATCACATTTTTACATTTATAATCAAAGGCCAACATATTATTGAACTAGACTGGTTGACTACAAAATCTTTTCATGGAGAAATAGACCTCGTGTGATAACCACAGTACATCAAAGTTGAATTTTTTGCCTTACAATACACAATTATTTCTATGAAAATTAAAAAAGCAGGTAAAAATATTAAAATATTTCCTATATAGAGGTACCCTTATCTAAGGTAAAGTCTAGTCACTGCTATAAAAAAGGTACTAAAAATTAAGTAAAACACTAGTGTAAACCAAGTAAATTCTCACTATAAAGCTTTTATTTGTAAGGCAAATCTTTCTCAGACCTGTTAGAAGCTATTTTCAAAATGTACTATTTGGAGATTCTCCCTTTGTAACTGATACTACCCATGGCAAACAAAAACAGAGTCCTGTAGATAGGTTCACAGAGAGTGCAACATAAATTGCAAATGCAGGTCACCCGCAAGTTTGAGGCCTCTTGACAGTGACCGAGAATATCACCATGACACCTTTAGAAGAGAGCCAGCTTAAGGCTTCGTAATTTTGCTACTTCACTGAATTTGTTCAGTTCCCTTATTAAAAAAAATAAGCAATTTTCATTTACTATGGCAGCTAAATAAACATCTTTAGAAAGAAGGAAAGGAAAGCACAGAGATGGCCCAATCTTGTTGTCAATTCTTCGGCAAAAAAAAGTCCACTGTTCTCAACATGAAAACTAATGGCAGGAATGGTTAACTTACATGAAGGCTGCACTGCTGGACTGAGACTTAAGTCTCTCTGGTTATCCCCCTCTCATCTTCCTGTCAACCACTTGCATCTAAGCACTTACATATTTGTCTATGGAGGACAGTTTCACTGAGTATAGTTATGATATCTGTGTCACTTGTAGTCTTTTGGCTGTCTTTTGTTTCTCTGCGTGCTTCTAGGTTGTTAATACAGTGATTGCAATTTGTCTAAACATATTCTGGTTTTAAACGATGAAGGAAAACTGATCAAATTTAGTAGTTAAGGGCAGCTATGTTACACTGCCAGGTTTTTCTGCTGGTCAAAACATCTTTGTCAGCCATCTAGCTCTCTAGTAGTCTCTGGTGCAGGTAGATGCATCTAAATTCAGTCTCAGGCAGTGAACAGTAACAATGTATGGATTAATCCCCAGCTGATGATCTTGGTCCTATGTTGATTTAATTTTTATTAGGAACAATGTGCAAAAATTTATTTTTTTCTGCCTGGGAAAAGTTTCTTTGTGCATGGCATGGCTTACAAGTCTTGTCATTCCCCAGCTAAGCATAAACAGGCAAACCTGACATCTAATCTCAGCTAAAGAACACGTGCATGCTGGATTGGTCAGTCCAAGTGGTCTTGGCTGACTGTCAGCAAAAAACTGTTCTTTGAGAATACAGATTAGAGGGGAATAAGTGTTTGGTGAAATGTTCCAGCTGAAGTCTGAGTTACAGCAGACTGAAATGGATGAACAGAACACTATTTTCCAGCACAGAAACACTCAAACATGGATGCTTGAGATACAGCTATACCCTGTATATCATCCTCTCTGAAACTCAGTGATCATAGATGTGACAGGGTTTAACTGGAAGCTTAATTTCTGTAAATTACTTTTTTTCAGACTGCTTTGCAGTATCCTGTATTAGTATACCTTTTACCTAAAGGAAGCCAGAATGTGTCTGTTTTTCTCATGTGCCAGCTAATACTAGTTGAGTAACTGATGATCTGTAACCATGCAGGTGTCCAAGCAGCTCACAGATTCAGTCCTGTATGGTGATTTCTGGCCAGCTTTGCTTAAAATAGTCCGTATGCTACTTTCAGTTTGTATATGGATATGAACCTAGTAAGGTCATGACAAGGTCCTTTTTCTCACTTGTGTGATGTATTATGAACAGTTTAGCTCCACGTTCTATAGTTTAACTTTTCATGGGTCAGCTAGGTCAGCCCACAGGAACAGGAACATGAGGGTGAGTTAGGGGAAGGTAGACTGAAAAATTATTTCCTTTGGAGGAGATTTTCTGGAGGTATTTTCAGAAGATCCATCTCCCTGTACTGTAGCTAAAAGACTCCAATCTGTTTAAGGGTCTAATATGAAATGCCATGTTGGCCTTCAAATTAAGGAGATTGAGTTCTTGCTCATGACCTGATCTATGGACCATAAGTATTCTTAGCCCTGAGAAAATAAAGTGTATTAGAACAAGCATATCCTATTTTACTGTTTTGAGAGACTCAGAGTGCACACATATTTCTGCAGGTAGAACATATACTGACATTTGTTGAGCTGTGGGGACTGTCTTGATGTCTGAGTCCTTCAGGCCCATTTAAAAATGTTTTAGCAGGGCACTGCACTGCAAATAAAACATAAATCTTGTCTCTTTTGAAATTGCCGATCTACAGTTTAAATTTGGTTCTTTGGGAAGAAATTCTTAAATATTTGCTAGTGTCATACGAAACTTAGCGAATCAGTCCAGGATATGAACGAAAGCCATTTAGTCCCATAAAAGCAAGTACTTGCTAATTAATGATGTATGAATTGGAAGAACTGCAAGAGATACTAAAAGCAAAAGAACTTTCTACATGGCCTCCTACAACCTAACTCGACAAAATAGACTGAATTCATGGCAAAACAGTAGTGTAAGAAGTGGACGTACACATGAAATATTTGGGATTGATCTTTTTAAATAATAGCATTCAAATGGTATTTTGTCGAGAAGAAATGGCCAATTATAGGAAATTTCCTCTGGGGAAATTGCATACAACATACATTGCATGTGCAGTTAGGGAACATGTACAACAGTAACAGCCAAGTATTTCTCCTACATTCTATATTTAAAATAGCATGTTTGATCCTGGATTTTCTGCAAAATCTTTCACTATGGTAAGATGTCTTTCAAGTGTTGCCAGAGTGGATGCCCAGGACATGACAGAACACAAGAAGGACTGACCAGAAGATACGATTTGAACAGGGGCTGAACACTAAATAGCACTAGTGCGTTTTGGACTGTTGCCCAAGAAAGAGCTGCTGTGTCTACCAGAAATCTCATAATAATGTAGCTTTAGGACAGTATCAAGTATATAAAAATTACCCTGCTGAATGACAGCAGAAGTGCAAAGAAAATGGAGGATCTCTTTCCTTGATGCTAACTTTCTGTAGCTTGATGAAACAATCAGGATCACTGGCAGAAAAGAAGGTCAGGAGAAAGATGCCAGTGTATGACAGCTGCTTCCTTTATCAGATTAAAGAAAGCTTTGAAAAAATATTTTCTAGAACTGTCAAGTGAGATATTTAATTGCTTCACTAAATCCTTCCTATTGGCTTGTTATTAAAACAGACAACATAACTAGCAAGCAGATGATACTGCATCTTGAATGAGCTTGTATCAAATATATTCTTTCGGAAGCTGGCTGCCTACTCCATCAGCATACACTTGTCATCCCATGAGGATGTCTGGGAGAAAGGGCTTTTTCCCACAATACGTACAGCTGAGGGAAAGAGTGAGCTGTTTGGCTGAAAATTCAAGACTGAATTAGAGGAAGGCTTGCAGTTAAAACACATGGGTTGTAAGGACCTGGATGGTTATTTTGTTTTAAACTATGAGTGGTTGAACTGAAGGGAGATGAATATGTTGGTGGTACTTAGTATTTTCCATATTGAAATCGTATTCAGGAGCTCGAACCAGGGGCTTAAGAGGAGCTGGATGCCACAGCTGTGGCTTCTTATTAGACTGTCTGTACCATATCACAGAGTGGAGAAAAAGAATATAACCTGTTTTTCACAAATGTGTTTGTCATTTGAATGAACACTAATATTTAATGGCATCATTCATCATCCAAGAGGCATGAGGTAGCTAAGCATGTTGTTTTGTAGAGAAATGAAGACATTGTTCTTCATCTCTGGGATAGAAGTTGTATTATTTTTAGGGATCCTTCCTTTGGGCAACATCTTGAATTTAAAATATAGCTGTGCACTCAGACAACGTGTATTATCTTTCTTTTTCATTTGGGCTATTCCTGGCAGTAAGATTCCTGCTTTCTCTGACTTGTCTATCATCTTCTATATAGATTGTGAGTTCTGTATAAAACCTCAGAACAAGATGGCAGTAATGCAGTGAAGTTCTGAGCTGTAAAATACTACCTTAAACCTAAGAAGTTATTCAGTAATAGAAATAATGGGGTAGGTAATTGCCTTGTGAGTTGAGATTAAAAATACAATCAAACCCTAGTATACTGGGTAAAGCTGCTTGCACTCCCATGTTAAGATAGCTTTGCTCCTATTTCAGAGCAGAGTAGTGATGACGTGTAACTTCTGCGTGGGCTTTGCTATACGGATGGTGGTGATGGGGCGTCACAAGTGATGTGGGTTGGTAGCATTTCCAATCATGAGTGATTCAAACAATGCATAATGTGACAAGCTATTAAAGCTCCATGTAAAAGAGCACTCAAGGGTTTCAAACTTAGTAATTATATCTACGCTAAGAAGCTTTAGAGCCATGCCAAGACAGTGACTGAAGCAGCTGTATTATTGAAAAGTAAGCTTTGTAATAATTAAAGATTCTTATGTAGTTTAGCAAACAATAAAAGTGGGATTAGCTATGAGGTTGGTAGGATGGCTTTTTTTGAAGCCCTCAACATATTTTCACTGTTTGGCCTCTTGAGTAATTACAGGCCACCCTTGAAATTCCTTTATTATTGAAATATATTTAATAATAGGTTTTAAACAGCTATTGGCTGTCAGCTGGGCCAGTAAATATGACTTTATAATTAGGAGAAAGTATCCTTTAGGTTTAAACCTTGCTTAAATAAAACTACTGTTTGTCACAAAAACTCTTTAAGAAACAGACAATTTGTGATATATTCCAAAGTATTGATGATATTGGAGAAAAAGGGTGAATAAGGAAATTTCCTTCCCATTATTGCGAACAGAAATCAGTGTTAAATGGAAAAGTCCAAAATCACTTAAGAATTTTAAGTTGGGCTATTTTTTAAAAATGAAAGAAAACCTCAACAAAAATTGTTTTATAAATAAAAAAGCTCCATCCTTTTAAAGAGGAACTGCTACATACATTTGAAAGACAAGATGAGTTCAATGTATAGAGCCAAAAAAATCAGAGGTAAGGTCTGGAAGTAAACTCTGGGCTGGAGTCATGAGAAGCTATTGCCTCTGAAAATTGCTGTAGATGTAGTGACAAATAAGTACAAGAAGTAACTCAAAGCTACCAGATCCAGTAATCACTGGGAAGATACTACAGTGATAGGTGACCACAGAATGAGAACAGCACCCAAATGTAGTTTGTTCTGTACCTTCTACCTTGCATAACACTACCAGAGAGAAGAGCTGGAACGTGCTTAGAGAGCTGAGTATGCCGGAAATACCCTAGGTTATTCAACACAATCTTCCTATGTTTTGTAGGTGACTCCAGCTTAAATTATAGTAATAGCATATTCACAGCAGGAGAATAAAGCTGAAGTTTGGTATTTTGGTGCCTCTGGGTAGATTATGTAATTCTAAAAATTGTTCTGTCTTCCTATGCATTTTACATTCTTTAGTTGCAACAAAATATAACAAAAAAATGAAAGTCATTATTTGGGTGTCACGTTCATACTTAGCTTAAAAGGTCTGTGGAGTATGGATTGCATGATAAAACTATTTCAATTGTTAACATAAGGGAATATATTTTTCATGAATATAGGGTGGTATTAAACTGTATTCTGTACTTACTGTCAACAACAGGAATTCTGTTCCTGCTGCTGTTCAGCTTGTGTAATTAAACTGGACAAGAAATGGCATGGACATATACAGGAGAGACAACCTTCTTCACAAAGAGAAGAAAACCAATATCAAACCACTGAAAATGTAGTAATGAGTTTTCAGTTTATATCCCCAAAGATAGTATGGCAAGAAAGCTAATGATATTAGTACATAGTTAAAATTGCTCTTTCCTCATAATGGAGATGCGTTCAGGTGTTGTTGGTTTAAAATAGGTCGTGGCATGAATATCTGAAGTAATCATTACTGTCAGAAAATTTTAATTAACTTCCTCACACTAAAAGAGCATTTAACTTATGTTGATTGCTTTTTTCTCTGCTCCCGCCTCCTCCACTTCTACCAATAGCAAAACTCACAAGTTTTGGTCATGTAGGGATCTCATGGCACCAAAGGATGTAGGGAAAATTAAACAGAGTCTTTAAAGATCATTTGAAGCCAAGTAATAGAAGGGAGGCATTGAGAACAGAGAGCAGATGTCTTCCCTCAAAGAGTCAGTAGATAAGCTCTGAGCCAGCCTGATCCAAGCACAATCGAGGGAGCTTTAAAGTTGACTTTTCTGTATTCTCAGTTTACCTTAATATATTGGCTTTTTCCTCAACCTGCTCGTTGTCATATTGTTAGCCAGTGTTGAAGCTGTAAGGGAACAGAAGTATTTGTTAAATAACACTATTGATTCAAATGATGATAGTAAGAAAGGTTTTAGATACAGTGGTTGACAAATCTACAGTTACAAAGAGGTTTCAAGATAATACATAGATTGTAACTAGATTTCTGTGGATTCCAGTTTACAATGAGAAATGTGCTGAATAGAAAAGCTATTTTAGTCAACTCCTAGTTCAGTTTTAAAATTCAGAACTGCTGAACATATATGAGCAGGAAATTTTTGTACTTGTTTGCTTATGGTAGTCAGTGTTTTGTTTACAAGCTTAAATATTATGAACAAAGCACAACTATGAACTAAAGCATAACTAACTATGCTTTAGCAATAACAAAGCTATTCTTTGCTGTTAGTTGAAAACACCAAATTAATGCTCCCTAGTGTTTGGCGTGGTTTGAGGTATCATTAGAATTTTATTTCTGAGTACAATCTTTCATAATTTATGTGAAATTCATTTGCTTCTTTTTTGTCATCAGAGGTTTGGGTTCAGAAGACCAGTACTCTTTGTAGGAATGGCTGTTTATAGCCCATTCATGCAGGACCATCTGCCGCTGGAAAAATCAGGTTATTATTTACAGCTGGAGCATTAATTCCTCAGACAACTGAGGGCAGGAATGAAGAAAAGAAGGTAGGAAGAGGTGCTGTGCTAGTACAAATTTTTGGCCACATCAAATAAATTATGGTCATGAAATGAAGTTTTTTCTTCCTGCTTTCATTCTGCATCCCATAAATCTACACTTGAATTATATCCTGTAAAATTAAAAATTACACTTCAAATACTATTTTTCAGAGTAAGCAAAAGACAAATTTCTTTTTTCAGTACCTGTGTACAAACCACCACTATAAAATCTGGGTCATGTTTTGAGGTGGTGTGCATAATTCCAGTTGCTTTCAACTTTGAAGAAAGAAAGTGGTCGAGCATGAATGCTGATAAGTGTAACAAGCTTCATATTTGCATCCTTTTCATCTTCTACAAAAAGGACTTTATTTCAATAAGGTCATTTTGTTTGCAAAAAGGAAAGCACTATTTGGAAGCCTATAGTATATTTTTCATGCCTGCTTAATAAGTCTCCAGCAGTACTTTCAAACAACTGCAGGCCTGTGGGGAAAGCCGATTACACATAAACTAGCACACTATTTCATCATGGCCATTGTGCCTAAGCTCTGACGCTGGCTATTTATTTTTCTGTTTACCATGTATTGTGCTACATAACTGGAGTTTAGAAAACATGACGTCAAATTGCTGCACATATCTGAGGGAGAGACTATGACCTGTACAAATGTATGTGATAGTTTGGAAATACCTTTGTCTCTTAATGAGATCTCACTGTATTCAGGTTTAATTTAAAATACTGGATTTGGTTGATCTGTAAAATAGTGGGTTCTGCTTAGTCAAAAAAGGAAGGTACCAGAAGCCTTCCAGAAGTATTGATGAATATGGTACTGATTCCTCCTGCATCTTGTCATGCTGGCAGAAATAAAGGACCACAGACCTGCAGAGGTCTCCACTATAAGGAGGTTGGTGCAAACCTGTAGTTCCTGCTGAAGACAGAAAAAGGTTGGTATTGAGAGACAAGTTTGGTGAAAGGAGTACAAACCTTAAACTGCCTGACATTTCCTTGGGCCACAAGTTGGTGCTCATTTTCAGGTGTGATGCAGTAAGCTAATCTCTAAACCAGATGGGAAGAAGAGAAAAAAGTCAGCCATATGAAGTGGGATGATGTCTGTAATCCCCAATCTATAATGGGGAAGTAGCATGAACTTTATTTAAAATAGTAACTTAGATCTTTAATATCACTGCATCATGTGCCTTTAACTTAGTGAAAGAACAAGCTTATTTCAAGCCCCTTGGCATTAGCCTTTAATATAAGAAGCAACAGTAGAAAGTTTATGCAAATACTAAGTCCAAATATTTAGCAAGTGCTTATGGAAAAGAACATCAGGAACAAGTTGATATCATAGGCCTTAATCCCCTAAATTCACACTTTTATGCTTGTGCTGTAATGGGATTGCCCAGTCCCAGTGGGAGGGAAAGGAGATACTATTTCCTAGCTCATCTCCCTTGCCTACCCTACACTGTGTTGTTTGGGATCGCGTGGATTTTGTCTCATCATTAACTTTTAACCACTTTCAGGAGTTCCCATTGCACTAAGAGCAGACCTTTCCCCGTATTTCTAAGAGCCACAATTTAGGGTATCATATCTTGTGACAGCTATTTGGATGTAATACACTAGCCTTTTGCTATATTTCTCATGAAGTAACTGGAGAGTTTCTAACTATAGGAGCTTGTACAAGACAAACCAGAACTAGCTAACGCTACAAAATGAATGAGAAAATGTGGGTTTGGTCACAGTTTTTCGCATTCCGATATCCCTAAACTTGGGCAAGCTGGCTAAAGCCTGTTGGGCCAGTATAAATTGTTATTTGACTGAGATGCTACTAGAAAATAGGTTTATAAACCTCTAGGAATGGAACTAAACAAAGGGCTTATAGAATTGCTGGAAATGAGAATTAGAAATTGTGTGCAATATTGAAATGTTGGAGCTGATGAAAATAGGGCAAGTGAAGAGGGGTTCCCACTTTGGGGGCCTTTTTGAGGTGAACATTGAATGACATGATTGTACAGTTTCAGAAAGAAGACA
Organism: Psittacus erithacus; assembly: GCA_009867235.2. Classification (NCBI taxonomy): domain Eukaryota; kingdom Metazoa; phylum Chordata; class Aves; order Psittaciformes; family Psittacidae; genus Psittacus; species Psittacus erithacus. The sequence continues at coordinate 32,590 of WYDI02009122.1, read as the reverse complement.
TCTATCCCTTTGAGTTTGCCAGGTCTGTGTGAGAGTGTAGCTCCCTGTCTAGGTATAGGGTGGGATCCTATTTTCTGCTTAATTCTTTGCGTGGTGGTGGTTCAGTGATTTGCTTAAGAGCATTACTATCTTGTTACACCATTGTCTAACTCAAGCTGTAGGAAATAGAATAGAGCGATAGAACCAGGTGTAAGTGTGAGAGTCTAGGTTAGTTTGCAAAATTATGACATGATGGGATAAAAACTGATATTATAAAATGGTGAGGAGTCTTACATCTGAGAACCATTAGAGGTTTTAAAACTGTACTTAATTTGCTGTGGCTGTAAAATTAGTACCATCGTAAAACTGATATGATCAGTGAACTATAATCCTACTTCTTTACCCTTCTGGGGTACAGGATTGTGGTAGAGAAGTAGGAATTGATAGAGAAGTAAGGGGAGGTGAACTGCAAGGAAATATGGATGTGTTTCTTACTTTTGCATAGGTTCTTTTACAGGTTCTTTTACATAGATTTAGTACTACACATAAACACATAAATGAGGTTAAAAGAACACTATTAAGGCTGTAGGTTTAAATGTCTTGTTAGGCAAATCATTAGAATAAGATGTTCACAAATTGTTTCTCCTCAGTTTCTTCTTTATTCAGCGCACAGACCAGGCATATAATGCATGAAGTGAGTTTATGTAGTGCAAGATGCTGCTGTCTAGTGCCCTGGTTCTTTTATCAAATTAGTTAAAAAGCAACAGGCTAGATGAGATCATAAGTGACTATATAAGAATTTTCTTGATTTCCAGGTCTATTCCAGCACATATCTTGAATATTAAGTTTTTTCAAGAATTCTAATATTACTGATGAAATCAAAAGCAAGATCTGCATTAATTCTAGTCTTCAGAGGATGTTGAAATAATTCCGGTAAATAGAGGTTAAGGGCAATGGAAATCAAACTTGAAGTGGCTGCTGTTAAAGGCAGAACACAGGACTAAATGGATCTGTTGCTGTCACCCAGTAAGGCATTTCTTCTGCCCTTGGTGGCTGTTCAGTAAATGAACAAAGGCCATCCTGAACACAGGGCTACTTTGGGGGCATCCCACTTTCCCAGCATGTGGATACATATTTAGAGACTTTTAAAATGCTAAGTTAGGCGAGGTCTGAATTAACTTTGTACATATAACAGTTTACAACGCTGTGGTATAGCCTGACAAAGCATACCTTGGACTGACCTTTGTTTAGGTAGAACTGTATGAAGACTGTATCTTACAGATGAATATGAAGATACCATGATTTGTATTTTTTGTTAATAAGAAAAAAATAATCTCATCATTTGCATTGATTACATGCATCAAAAATATATTTTCAGAATTATTGTGCTGAATGGGAAGGTAATTTAAAACAGCATACAGTAATCCTACCTCAAAATTCCAATCCATCTGATAGTTGAATCCAAAAGGTCATTCATAAGTAGTAAGTTTTGGGAGCAAGAGAAACAAACTGCCAACTTGGATCCAGCTATCTAATTACACAGCAACGTATCATGATATTTTATGAGTGTTCCACTTACTTCTTTAAAGGTCCCACGCACATTCATGAATTTATAGATAATATAGGCAGGCACAAGTATCATGGAAGACAATGCTATTCCCCAGCCAATGCGGTTTGCCCAGAGAGGGAAGGTGTAGTCATCATAGGTCAGAGGTTTGAAATTTATTATGCTGACTATCACGACAAACTAGGGAAGAAAGAATGAAATGAACCACAGTTTTGAGACAAAGTAACTTAGTGAAAGACCAGTTATATGTATTTTATTAGGCAGCCAACCTAAGGTGTATTTCAAACCAGTTTTACTATTTACCTTCATCCTATTTACTTTGTGCTTCTTACTGCTTAAACTGCTGAAGTTCTTCATGCATTTTCTAATATTAACAGTTCATTTTAGCTACTTTGGACACACACAATATGAAATTTTGGTGGAAAGAGCAGGTGGTTGTCTGCTACTGCTTCATTTAAACTAGTGTTACAGATGTAAAAACGGGATTCTGTAGTCAAGAAAAAACTCTGCAGGATCTGTTGGTTTTCATTTCTTTGCTTCCCAGAGATATTAGTCTTCATTTAGAAGTTTTGTACTAATTTTTCAATGAGAGCTATAATGCAAACTCCAGTATTACTGGGGAAAGGTCAAGTAGCCTTAAGACCTGGAAAACAAAGATTTGGGGTTTCTTTTCTGCTGGTGTTACCCTATCCAGTACTGGATGCATGCAAGGAAGAGTGGAATACTGCCCTATTTCCCTCCTGTTAAATCCATATGGCTTGTGTATTATGTAGAGTTACTTGGTTTGGGTCTCCAGGCCTGTACGTTCTCCATTGCTCCACATAGCAATTTCAAATTAGAGTATTTTGAGCAGAGAGTTGAAAAGGGAGTAGTGGTGCGGGTTAAAGGAAGCTGATACTGTGAAATCTGGTTAGAAAACACCAATTCCATTTTGAGATTTTTCTTGGGATGATGTCCACAGCTGCAGACAATACAGAGAAAAAGATTCAGGGACATATTTCCCAATATCATGTACTTGACCAACTCCAACTTACCTTTTCTCTTAAAAAGAATTAAGAACTGCTGTAATACATTACAAGTCCCAAACAGGGGCCAACTTGCACTAAGCACACATGGGATTGTTAGAGCGAGAATCATACTGATGTCTAACAATTTTGAGCCTTTTCCAAATTAATCTGTCATTTTTCTAATTTGTATTTACTATGCTTATAGTCTCAGTCTGTTCTTGTGAGGCACTTTGTATGCCTCATACAGGTGGTAGAAAAAAATGCGGTTTCTTCGAACAAATGGCCAAACTTCTAAAATTTGTAGGTTTTTATTATGTAGGCTTTTAATTAAACTATGTGGGTTTAATTATGTAGGCTAATGTTGGACTATCTTTTTTCATACTAGTTGCTATCTTTTATAGTTTTCACTTACAAATCAAGTTAAAACATTTTGACCAACTTAACGTAATGTGCTTTATGAATGTTCAATATTTGAACCCAAAAGATGGACTGTGAGAAGATAAATTATTTTTACTTTTCCTCTATTAATCAAGATTTTAATGTCCCTGTTGCCTTTTAGGAAATTAAGACAATGTACAGCTATAACAGAACTGCCCAGTATTCCCTACCCACAGTGATATCATTCCTATGGGCTTTAAAATAGATTCATAGCCATAATTAAGTTGATATGTTCCAAGTTTAGCACTTGCAGCTGGAAAAATTTGTGCATTGTGACGGCTGAAAGATGCATTACCTACAAGTTTGTTCTGACCCTTAGGCTCATAGTAGGATGGTATTGGGGCCACTTCACCAAGAAATCCTAAGCTACCTGAAGGTTAGACTGAGATTCACTTCAGCTTTCTCTAGTGAGCTTGCTGGAACTCTCTGTACAATTTAATTTTTCAACAGTCTGCTAACATGAAAACCTAAGGATGCTTGGTGCAGCATTTTTCCATTCACTTAAGTCAGCCTGTTGGAACTGCTGCAGGACATGCTTTCATACAAGCTTCTTTAGAGAACAGTGTTTAAAAGGATAATAAATACATGCTTAATAGGTTCTTACTCATGAGTTTTGGGGCCAGAAGTTTTTGTATTTAAAAACAAAAAAGTGAACCTGAAGGCTGTCATAAAACCTACCCAGCGTCTTTGGAATACCACTACTGCTTTCAGAATGCACAGCTTTGATGAGATTAATAGTCTACTAAAAACAGAGAGAGGTCAAATTTCCATATTATTCAACCTGACCTTTTGATTTACAAATATGCATAGGAAAAGATCCCAATATAAAACTGTATTTTAGTTCTGAATCTAACCTTTACACAAAGAAACCTAATTCACACAGTGGGATTTATTTTTTTTTTCCCTTAGATGCTATGAAGCACTTATTTTCACATCAGGCAGCTTTTAAAGTGTATTTACTACATATCTTCAGTGTTTCACATAGCTAATTAGTTGGTGTAGAATTAGTTTTTCTGAGGTGTCATTCAAATAGCTGGGATCTTGGTATCCTCCAATGAAAGATAAATTCCTGCTAACACCATCTCATGCCTGGGTAGTTTATTTTCCTAACAGAACGATTTGTGTTTAACATGCACAGATGTTGGTAGGAGAGATGACACTGCCTAAGTGTTGAGTGTTCCCTAAGAAAAACTGCTTTCTTTAAATTCTGCTAAAGTGAAGGAACAGAAGATGACCACAGCCACAATTAGCTTCTCTTTCACAACTGAAATGTATTATACAAATATAGCTAATGCCATTGTGGAAATGAAAGAATTAAACAGGAGTGTCTTCTATTCAACCTGACAACACCCAGCATAGCAGTAGGTATTCTGCTGTTGGTACCTATTACCCATTCTAGAACCAGTATACTGGCATTCTTTCCATGATGAAATAAGTATCTGCACTTACCAATAAAAAAGCAGGGCTAACAAATTTCCAGCACAGTCTCCAGTAGAGGCCTGGCTTGAAGCCCATCATTTGCTGGATATCTTCACTGAATCTGTCCACACCTGGAAGGGATATGAACATCAGACTGGCATAAACCTAAACTGACGAGATGCTGGTAACACCCCAAAAATCTTTTTAGTGCTTTTTAGTAAGCAGACACAAATGATTTCCGTATCAGAAGACATACAAAATAACAACATTGATCTCCTTTCAATCATGTGTCTTTGACGTCACTGTATCCAAGACTTAAATGCCTGTGAGCACTTAAGGCTTGTTGCAACTGGCATTATATTGAAAAGTGGCATTGCGCAAATAACTAGAATTTAAGCTGTGAATGGACACACGTTTTTTCAACAGTTGTGGCCTATTGTGACCCAATTACTTAATACGATTACAAGTATGCTGAACGAAAACCCAGAACCTTACTCTACTTGCTTACTGATAATCCAGTAGATTCATATGATTCTTAATTTATCAAAGGAGGTTTCTTTTTTCCACTTATTGATATACTTTACCTACTTTTCAGTGCTTCGCTGAATGCCACAGAATATTCATTATACTTGACAAATGTTATTTCATCTTTTATCACCTTCTAAGGAACAAGGGAGATGCAACTTCTGTGCAGTGTAAATATGCACAAAACTGCATCAGCTTGAAACAGGTGGCCTTTTTTAAAATATCCTTTGTGGTTTTGAAAATTATAATCCCAACCAGAATTTCTAAAATTGTTAATTTTTGTATGCAGCTAAATATCTAGTAATGTTGTTGTTGTAGATACCCAAGAAGATACATGATCTATTCATGTGAGTAAAAAACATAGCATGTGAATTCTCTTTCTGAATACACATTAGCATTACACAAGTATAACGCGCTTTCTGTGAGTGGTACTAGCCTAATCTAGCTAAAGATCTTGACTCATCTACAAGTCTATCAATCAAGCTTGTCTCTATGTGGGAAATGTATTTTTTTTTATTCTAATAATATTAATTCATATGAACTTGCATGCTTTGGATTTTCTGGAAAATGTGTAATCCTCAGAGGGGCATTTTCTGTCTTCAGTATTTATTAGAACTCTTTTTTTTTTGCATTAAGTAATATACAATAATTTACTATGGAAAGCAAACATGCAGTATAGAGTGACTGTAAAATGTCTGTTTGAATGGTAGCTTCTTCCTTTATTTTTTTTTTTTAATTGATTCTATTCTGGTAGGACTTAACTAGCATGAGGTATCTTGCAAAAATTTAATCTAAGCTCATGGTATCTGGCACACTGTATTTTAGAATGGAATGGCTACCACTGATATAAATGGGGGAAAAATGTCCTCAGTTTTCTTCAAAAAGAAAGGAATCTCTAAATTTATGCCTTAGAGACACTGGCTCACAGACAAGTAGTTCTTTCTAGTGCAATCTGTCATGTTAGACTACTAGTTTGTAATTTATTATACTTGATGTGTTTAGGAAGTTTACTTTCAATCCTGAATTCCATCAGGTAAACAGCAGAAATGCAGCTTTTTGCTGTGAAGATTTGTTTCTTAGAGAGGATGTTTAGTTTACCACAATAATTGTTTCTTTTCATGTGAATCAGTTAAGTAGGATTTACTTAATGTATTTAATGCAGATAATGGTGAAGGCTTGAGCTAGTCCTTTTCATAAAGCCAGGATGTAGCATATTCATAAGATCTGGACATTAGAGTGTAAACTTCTCTTTGATTCTTCCTCCCTCCCCCCCCCCCGCCCAAATATTACGTACAGTTGAAGAAAAGTAGCCAAAAGGATCTGCAAATGCTCTTCAAATTTAATCTAATTCTATTTGCAGGGCCTTCTGTGAACTTTAAAATGACTGAATTTCAACTGCTATGAATACTGAGTGAAATTTATCATTGTGCAGAAGGTCAAAGAGAAGGACTAGATAGCTCCAAAAATGTTATTCATAGGTTTCCAGAGAAATGTACCCAGAGCTCAAATTTCGCTTGGTGCTCAATTTCTACTAGAAATGGGAGATAAGTAGGCCATGCTGTTAGCCTGCTTTTTTAACAGCATGTTTTTTCGGTACTATGTGTCTTCAAATAACTGTTCTAAGAATCAACATGTAAAATAGAATACAGCTGTAGCTACAGGCAACAGCACCTGTAGGTTTGTATACAAATTAAGAGCTGTAGCGATACTGCTTCATTAATGAGTCCTATCTTCTGGCTCCTGGGAATTATAATAAATCATAGAACCATCAAACTTTCTTTTTCAAAGGAGTTCTTGGGAGGTCTCTGGTGCAGTTTCTTGCTCAAATCCAGGTCGGAACAATTCAGAACAGCTTTCTCATGGCATCGTCCCATAAGGTCTTGAAAACCTCCAAGAAAAGAGTCATCAAGCACACTCTGGGAAAACTGTTCCAATGTATATTTATCCTTATATAGAAAAATAATTTTCCTCCTTTCAATTTGATCATGGTCTTCTGTCCTCCCATTGTGCACCTCAGTAAAAAGCCTGATTCTGTTTCTTGATAGCTTCCTTGTAGGTGCTAGGAGGCCACTGTTAGGTCCTTCTTCAGACTCCTCCAGGCTAAACAAGCTCAGCTCACTAAAATTTGTTCACAGTGCATGTTCACAGCTCCTGAGTATCTTGGTGGCCTACCACTGGACTCTCATCAGTTTACCACCACAAACTTTTACTGAGGGTCAAAAGCAGGACACAGTATACCAGGAGCAGTATAAGTGCCAAGTAAAAGAGAGTAATCATCTACTGTATACTCCTGCCTATGCTTCTGCTACAGCTTAGTATGCACCTACTTCCTACTTTTGTCTTAGTGAGCTTGTATCTATCAAATGAAGAACCCTCGTCATACCAGCCCTCACCCAGGAGGAGAAAAGACATTGTTTTTTTCACACAGTTCAGCAGTCACTTGCATTGAGAAAATGAGAAAGAAGGGATAAAAGGAATATAAAAGCCATTATGTAGTGTTCATTTGCAAATCCTGCAGAACACAGAATATCTGTTGATTAGCCATGTAGTGAAGTAACAACCACCATCCCTATTTGTTCCTGAGTCTCCTTTCTAACTCTGGGGCAATACTGATACTCATTGATGGTGACCCTCACCTGGTGGCAGTGAGGGGAGTAAGCCATACAGTACCATTGTCAAGAAAGAGCAGCAGTGCTAACGTGAAAGCAAGCAGAACAGTAGGAAACATTCCCCCCCTTGGCAAAAAGGGTAACAAGCTAGCAGACATAACTAAAATACATCTGTATAGTAAACCAAACTAGCTCTCCCTTCTCTTACACATACAGCTGGCCTTTGCGAGAGGAAACTTCACAGTAAGTGGTCACGGGTATAATTTGACCTAAATTGCCATGGTTTTGGTCTGTGCCAAAATGTCAATGCTTGCCTTCAGGCTGGCTTAATATTCATCTGGGTCATTAAGGTAACTGGTAAAAATAAAAAAGAGGTAGACAAGACCATGCCAGATTTAATCAGTTTAAATAGCACCTGGGGCTGCAGTAAGTTCTTTATACAGCAACAGGTCATGCTGCATCAGTAAAAACATAGGTCAAGTGCTCAAGACAAGCGAATAGCTATCTTCCCAGTTACAGGGAGGCAGGAGGGCGAAAGGAAAGGATGGTGAAGGACAGAAAATGCAACAAACAAACAGAATCTGACTAACCTTGGCTTGGTCTGTGAACCACATTCAAAGCCTAGCTATTGTAAGGTGCAGTAAATTCTATTTTAATAGTAGCAGAGAACAACTTGCCCTTACTAACTGAAGAATATTTTTATGCTTCTGCTTCCAAACTAAGCTATCATCAGTCTTTCACATCCCGCTCTTTTACAAGGATTAGAGACAGTTGTCTGTGAAAAGCAGTGCTTCCACTACTTTGAGAGAGAGCGCTATATGAGCTGCTAAGTCCATGCTGATGTTGGGTGACAGAATTATTACATTAAAGCTAAAACCTATTTCTTTAGTGGACTGCAGAACTTTAGGCATGAATGCCATTTTTTTACCTCATTCATTTATTAACACTTTCTAACCTCAAGAGAGAGTTTGACTAGAAGAATATGGTGGCACAGAACTGATGGATAAATAAGTGACCAAGGGAGGTAAATGGCATGAGAGTGATAATGTCTAAGAAACTTCTGAATAATATATTAATTCTGAATACAGTTATATACTGAATCATACAGTATCTCTGAATAGAAATGAAGGGGGGGGATTAAACAAAAAGTCTTTATTTTTTCCTATGAAACTTGTGTATCAAGTGTCTTGATTTTTATTTATGTTACTTATGGAGGCAAAATATATTAAAAGACCAAATAAGGCCAGGGAGATTATTTAATAAGATGGGCACATCATCTGAAACCTGCCTTCAACTGTGAGTGGTATTTTTTTTATGGTACTACAGCACACCACTGCACTCCAATTGGCACACAGTGATTCCAGCCCAGTGCCAGAGATCAACTGAATACTCCTAAAGCTTGCTATACAGGGGATAAAGTAAATTACTGCACCCTTTTTGTGGTGCAAATTAGTATGAAATACTAGAAATAGTACTATTTCTGGTATCTAGGATGTTGGGTTGTTGGGTATTCCATACCATGCTGTGAAATATGATACATTTTAAACCAACAGTGCTTTACAATGAAGTAGAATATTTTCTTAAACAAAAGAGAATAACATAGGAATAACACTCTAAAGACAAATTGCCTTTATTTGTGCATGGGGAGATCTTGAGATTGGCCTGGGGAAATCATGGGAAGGAGGAAAAAGTGAGTCTTTAGGCTAATGTACTTGCTTTGAAAGTACCAGATGTAAACCTGCTACTGCAAATCATCAGCTATGTTTAGAGCTGCAAAATACTGACAAAAGTAGCAACATTTCCATCCCACTGCAGCCTCCCTTGCCAGGTAGGGTTTTCTTTTTGGCTTTGTGCAGGGTTTCAAAGCTTGGTCCACTAGACATCTGCATTCTTGGCTATTCATAAATCAGATGAAAATCACTGTGTGACACCTGACTTGTGGTTTCATGTATACAAGACTATGCTGGTTTTCCTGCAATGTGTAAGCTTGTCATGAGCACTTGGGATTATAGAAAAGATTTTGTGGGTGCAAAATGAAGTGCTTACCATAAAACCAGGAAACTCCAATTGCCTCCATTAGAACTGCAAATAATATTGAAGTCCCAGCTGCAAATGTGTCCAGAAGTGTGAGCACATAAATTCCACCCTAGCAATGGGGAGTTAAAAGATGCGACAAAAAGAAGTTACAAACAGAATAATCCCAGTATCTAATTATCAGAAATTGCCTTTACTTGAAACATATCAACCCACGTATTTTAATATGGAGCTGATGCTGCAGACATGGTTTCATGCTTGCATACAAAACAGTAGAATCAGATTGAAGCTCTTCGAAGAGGCTTCCTTTCACCCATGTCCTCACTTAACTGAGAAACAGAAGCCCCAGCTTGGCATGGTTAATGGGTGTTCAAAGGAAGCTGAAGGCACTGGCTAGTCAGGGAATGCTCAGCAGCTTGTAGGACAGGGCCTGTCTACAGCAGTGAACGAACACCTTCCAAAATTATTAGCAGGAATAGAGCACTGCAAGAGTTGCCACAAGCCATTACCACTCAGTTTCTTCCTAAAGCAAATTATTCTGTAGTCCAGTGAATCTGCAGTCTTAGACTGTTTCCTTTTTCCAGTCTGCCTGTATCTCTCTTTTCCAATGTTCTTGCAAAGGGAACTGTTGCATGTTAAGTCCCTGTTGCCAGCCCAGTGTGGAGGCAGCTTAGCTTTGTTTGGTTTCTTGGCTGTGGTATTAGTAAGCCTTTGCTCAAAGTAGAGAGCAAACCAGATCATCTTCCTTCCAAACAGCACATTTCTGTTCTTCAGTGGCTCATAACTGAGAACTGTAAATGCATTTACTACAGTCTAGTTTCACTGATACTATTTTATTTTTAGCTCCAATTTGACTACTTTTTGCCTCATTTTATAATGTGGTATGAATTTGTGTAAATTATTGCTTATTTTATTTAGTTTGGAAGGATGAGAAATGAATGCCATGGTATGTTTACTTGTTTTAAATTGAACCTAAATAAAGAATGAAGTGTTTCAGAACATTCTTTGTCACATGTAAATAACTGAAATGTTCGCAGTTGCATTAGGTTTTTGTCATTTTTTTTTATTTTTTTTTTACAACCAAACTTATCTAACTATGCCTGCTCAGAAGGGGAGGACAAAGGAATTATTCTCTATGGTTTTATCAATGGTATAAATGTCACTTGGGAAATTTAAATCTGTAGGTGATTTTAATCTCTGTGATTAATTGATTTGCTCTTATGAAATATGGCTTTCTGAGACAGCTGTGCATATTTACAAAAAGACAGAGAACAGTACTTAGGCCTTCTCTAGATTTTTAATTCTGTGGGGACTTGTCCGGAAACTGAATGAACTTTGGTTGTTGTGTTAGAAAGAAAATGTTGAATGACATTTGAGTTTGACCTCTTGTTTTTGCTCTACACCTGCTTGAAATGAATGCCTTTGCTATCAGACTTAGTAAAGTGAATGACTAATACAGTTTCATAAGAAACATGTTTTGAAAATACAGCCTTAAAATTTCAGAGGACAACATCAAGCAGATAAATTTAATGCGATGGTATCATGAGGGTTTTTCTTTGTATTCTGTACACATTAGAAATGTTGTTCAGTTATGTGAACATTGGACAAGTCAGGGCAGTTTTGTGCATTCCAGCTGGTGGGGTGAACTGATGTCCAAACAGGTGTCATTATTTAAAATCTAAAGCTAGGCTGTTATCTTGAGCTGCTTTAGCTTGCTTGAAGGCAGTGGAATTGCACCAGCTGTTCAGGTTCTTAACAACTGAGTTTTTTTCTGAGCTTGTACTTCAGGAAATTTTATTCCTGTTTAAAATTTGAATAAGGAAGGAGCATGTTCAGTTCTTCAGGTGACAACAGATCTAACATGGTATCAAAAAGACAGGTATTTTAAATGTTGCATTTATTTTCAGTGTCTCAAATGTTTTCCACTTTGAGGAAACCAGAGTAAAGATGTTGCCATATTCTTTTAGTGTAAAAAGAATTCCATTACCTATAAGCTTATGCCATTTCAGTAATAGATCTGGAACCAGTTTTAAAGCTGGTGGGAGGTTCAGCACACCTACTTTCATGGCGGCTTCTTCAAGTTTCAGTTGTTTTTTGGCTTTTTCATAAAAAAAAAAAAAAAAAAAAAAGTCTCCAACCTAGAATACCTTGATTCTCATCCTTTAATTAGTTGTCAAAAGCCTGATGAGGCAGATCATGCAGGATGATGGTAGTACTAAATACAGGTCACTAGATGTTCAGGATAAGTTATTTGTGTGCTTTTTCTGGTGTTAAAAGATTAAGATCTAGGTACATGATGGAACATAAAGAAACCTCAGGTGAAGGAGATCATTATTCTAAACTTCTTTCACAGAAGTGAATGCTTCTTATTTGCTTCAAGAAGAGAATAGCCAAATGACCAAGGGAATGGTCACTTAAAATTCTTAGTTTCTTACACAGGACTAAGCACTCAACACAGTTACATTTAACATGAATTTAAAAACAAACCAAAACACAGAAACCCAAACAAAACCAACAGCAGCACAGACAGTTCCTTGGAACAAAGACTTGTAGGTTCTGTTGATAGCTAATAATCTTGTGCAAAAAAGCAGAGCAACTTCATGTAGTGTAGGCTAAGAGTAATGCTCTGACCATAAAGTTGTGTTAAAAGTTATAACAAAAATAGTCACTTGAACCTATTCAAGTTTCTATCCAATGATAAAAAGTTGCATTTTTAAGGTAGCTTATTGATGGAAATTTTTGTTGTACTTACATTGGTGATGCAAAAAAGGGCAAGTAGAAAAGTGCCAAAAGAAACACCAAAGGTGAAGAGCTTTCTGTGCTGCTTCAGAATTTGGAAATCATCCGCCAAGCCAGTGATGACAGCCTCCATTCCACCCATCTGAGGAAGAGAAGGCAAGAGCTTTGGTTAAACACTACTGGCTGTTGTAAATACAAATCAAAGAATGTAAAGCAACTTGTATAAATAATTCCCAACCACTGTATGATTACTAACAGTTCAGCTGTAAATCACTGCCATTTGGAGGTATGTTTTAATACCTGTGGTAAAGAACTGAGTGAAATAACTGGACATCAAGTGCCATGGTTGTTGGCTCAATAGCCATATCCTCTGTGACCCTTTGCTGGCTCACCAGGATAGTAAGTAGACCGTACTTTGGGAAAAATAATATACATTTTAATATGCTTTGGGGAAAAAGCTGGTATCTTAAGCAACCAAACTCTTTAAGAGAATTCCAACATAAAGACAGACACAAGAAGCACCTACAGGAAACATACTGAATGAAGATTCAGTTTAGCCACTGAATAACCAAATCCAGTTTGACAGAAATCTTTACAGATCTGAGAGAATCCCTACATAGGAAGCTTGACATCTTTTTGTTGACAACATGAAAGAATTTTACTTTGTTTTCTGGAAGTTAAAGCTGAACTTCAGCCACTGTGCCTGAATTAGCAATTGTTTTGTAATGTAGGAAAGGTACTTTCCATGCTTTCATTGAAATTGCTGGGTTATGTAGGTGGTTATAATTTTAATTTCTTTCCACCATTGAAAGCATTCTGCCTCTGCTCCACTAGGAAGTTGCAAAAATGAATTCTGGTTCCTTGTCATAATAAATAAGTGTATTTACTGTTCTGGGGAGGCTGGATTCCATGCTGGTGTAGCCTGTCCCTTTCCTGTAAGAATCTGATGAAAACAATGTTTCTGGTTGAAATCAGTAGCAGAGGACTATCTCTCTAGAATGTGAATGATTCCAGTCTAGCGCCAAACTGGTGGAGGCAGTGGACCAATTTTTTTTTTTTTTTCTTTTAAGGCAACTAATATTCACAAGTAAAATATCCCAAAGCCTCATGTTGGCTTGTACTTCCTAATGTCTATGGGGGCAACAGTGAGTGCAATGCAGTTAAGATGGGTTAATATTTGATATTCTCATAAGTTATAACAGTGTTGGCAACTAAATGGTCTTGGAGAAGTTGAAAATGAGAAGAGGAAGCTTGAACGATTTTGGCTAAGGACCACTCTTTAACGTCTCATGGTTTACTCCTCTTGTCAGCTCCCTATGCCAAGTTAGATACCTACTCTAAAAAAATGTCTACAAATGTTTGTTCCATTTTCTGTCCTTTTCATTGTTGCTTGCTTAAACTTGCATGATCAGATTTCTCTTTCCTTAAACATTTTGAAAGTTCCACACAGATGTCTGTATTTCTGTGCCACTGCATGCTTATATGTGTGAATAAAGGTAGTCATATATAATTATTCCTCTTTAAGGTTAGTTGATTTTTAGCTTTAAAAATTTTCATTGTCCCTTCAGGGACTTAATGTGGGGGGATACTTGAGGAGATCACCATAAAAAATGCCCCATGACCTGACTTTTCTTGGGTAAATTATGAAAAATCATGAACAAAACATGAACAAGAAAATTCTTCCCCTTTTAAACAGAAAAAAGCTAAACTTGACCACAGTTTCTCAGCTACCATTATTTTAATCAGCTCCACAAAAAAGCGCTTTTTCCATTTGTAGGAAAAGTATGTTCTGTGATCTTAAGTCTTGTGCCTTTTTTACTCAAATGTTTCTTTCTTGCCTTAAATTTACTGCTGTTGCAAAGTTAACTGGTTTGGATCTAAACACTTCTGAGCATTCATTTTCTTCTCAATTCTGCCCTCTTCTACTGGCCATTCATGCTCTTTCAGTGTGCTAAACCCTTCCTTTCCATTCTTCATGTTCGCTTACAGTTGGAAAGTGGCCAAACTACAAAGCCAGACATAATCTTGCCTCAGACTTTTGAATAAAGATTTATATCTTTGTGTATAAAGACAAATTTTATTGAACTTGAGCTGGAATCCAAAAATCCAAACACGTTGGAAACATTTAGACCCAAATCTGACCTTTACAGCTCAGGCCTCACTCCACAAGATCTCATTCTATTTGCCAATGATTATCAATGTTTCCTTCTGCAGCCTTATTTTACTCAGTTTTGCTCTCCTCCATGTCAATTCATTCTCTCCCTCTCTTGTCCTTGAAAATTAAGGAACTTTTCTGAAGTTGTAAGCAATGGAAATGCTGTGTTTTGCCATTTCCAGCAAGACATTTCTAGATTAGCTGCGTACATTCAGGAATACCAAAGACACTTCTATGCTTTAAAAGAGTGAGAAACCCTTATCCTACTAAAAATGATGAATGCTTTGTCACGGTTCACTATTTCTTAAAGACCCTGTTTTTTTGCCCCCCAGAAATTAATCAACCTTTAAGCTGAATATAAAAGGATGTCTTGATGCCTCCTTGGCAAGAACAAAACAGTGATGTTGGGTCATACTTTAAAATAGTAATAACTCTTGATGAACAGCCCCTCTTGTAAGGTCATAAAAAAGCAGCATTAAGTAATTATTTACTGGCTTGTAAGATACTTGATCTTTTCCTAAACCTTTGAAATATTGTGAGCCTTTAAAATGTACTGTTAGGATTAATATTATTGGTATGTTGGCTATGACTGTGAAAACAGATTCAGGGAATGTACAGAATGTTTACTTGAAATGTAATAAAGCCCCTGTTTAAGGTTGATACCTCTCCAGTTACAGAATAGAACAGCAAATGAAAGATGTCAAGGCTTGAAGGAAAAAATACTCACAGAACTGTCAATACCAAGAGTAAGGAGCATGATGAAGAATACCACAGCCCAAAATGTAGATCCTGAAAGAGTTGAAATTGCCTCTGGATACAGGATGAAAACTAAACCAGCTCCTGAAATAGGAAATAAAAATTAAAAAAACCCCAACCAAACAAACCAAATGATGTTTCTTAGCCTCACAAAAGTGTTAATTTAAAAAAGATAAAATATGATTAAATTGACTTTTACATCAGTTCACATCACACTGAGTAGCTGTTAAATTTGTGTTATACCTTCAAAGTACTTTAATAATGTACTCATGACAGTTTTGTATTAAGAAAAAAAATCTGTATCCCATTCTTTTTCACTTCTATTAATCTTTTTATTGGATTTACATCCTAACTAGCTATTTTTCAACTGTGTAGTAGAGAAGGAGCCATGTGGATGTGGACCTTACTGTTTGGCAAGAGAACTTGGATACGATGAGAGATAAAGGAACTGGAATCATGAGTGAGCTGTTTACCAGTGAAAGGACTCTACAGCTCAACTGATAAGAATCATCCAAACCAGTAACCTGTGGTACTGAGCAGCAATGCTTTCACAAGATACTATGCAGGGTAAATGCCGCTTTGTTGCACAGGCTAAACTTGTGGGGGGCAAAATGTTTATGAACTTCATTTCAGAGGAGGCAAGATGAATCAATACCACTTAGAGTTCACTTTTTAGCAAGGCATTTACACACAGAGCTTTAGTTCCAAATTAGCTAATTCAAGTAATTTCCATACGATTTTCACACACTGTTTGAAACAAATATAAACACATTTGTTGGACAAGAAAGGGTAGAACTAGTATAAAATTAACTTCCTACCTTCAGTAGCTACATCCTCAATTTTAACTTTGTGCTCATGAGCCATGTAGCCCAATATGGAGAAAATTGCGAATCCTGAGATGAAGCTTGTGACACAGTTAATGGTACTAGTCAGCAAAGCATCCCTAATGGTGGAGAAAAGAACAGCCCAGTGAAAAAAAGTCAACAAAAAATACTTTAAGAATAGATGGGGATTGCTTCATAGGAAGATTCTTATCAAAATGCTAATTGTGAAACTATCTTGACGATCTAAAGCTTGTATCATCATATTATGCTAGGATATAACTTCTGTTTACTATTTAGATTTAAAACAAAGTTCTGTTAAACCCAGAAACCAACAAAGCTCTATTAAATATTAAGATATTAAAAAGCAATGTGTTTTAAATGCTACTGAACTGAAGTGTGCTTTTATGGTTTGAAATAAACCACAGTATTTAATGAAAGTACAGATTACTCCTACATGGAAGGCCGGGCTTATGAACATTGAACAAATATGTTAAGCTGAGACCTACATAATATGAATTTGCATATAGTCTGTGAGGGTATTTTCTCAGGTTCAAGTGGATTTTTTCCATTTTGAATCAAAATTAGAATACAGAAATAAAATACATAGCAGGTATAAGATTAATGCAAAATTCCTTGCAGATGATGGTAACTGTTATTTTGGAAGACTGCTGTGGTGAGCATTCTATCTGAAGGGTTCTCAAACCTGGTAATAGTACCTACTGCAAATAATCAGCTGGCAACCTAAAGCTGCTTTCAGTTAAGTACAAAACTCTGAAGTCAGTGGAAGCGTTCATGATTTTGGCTTTCAGTCTGCTTAAGGCAGTTCCAATCTATGTATTTTCTGGTACTTTGTCATTTCAACATATTTTATTTTTTTGCCATCCTTCAGTTCACAATGAATTTATAACGTGTACTTTATGAATTTATATTTCATGGTAAAATTTAAAGCTATGCTTATTTTCATTCCAAAATGGAATGTTAACAATACTTCTAAATGTTGGAAGTTCTCAGAAGGTGCAAAGCAGTTTTGGTTGAATTTCCATGGCGGTGATTCAGCAAAATACTTACAAACTGACTTGATTTAATTTAAAGTGCATTGCTAAATTAGAGCTCAACATAAAATATCAGAAATAATCCCAAGGCACAGAAACGCTGCTGAAAACTGGAATCCTTCTGCTTTTAGTTGCCGGACCAATAAGACTTTATCCTGTGTTCACTGTTGCACTTACTGGTACTTTTGAAAGGCAAACACAAGCACAGTTTACACAGCTGTCTAAAGTCCAGACCTAATCCCATTCTGTTTTGCTGTACAGAAGACATTTTGGCAAGTTCCTGTTACTAAAATTTCAGTAAGGAAGACAGTGTTTCAAGATTTGGGTTGGTTGCTATGTCTACACAAGACTAACCATTATTAATAAATGACTGAAGATAGAAAGATATCTTAGTACTTATTCTAGATGTAGTTCGAGTAAAATAGTATTGCTGTGAAAGAGTAAAAGAACATGTGAAAGAATAGGCTGTTTTACCTGTAACAGTTGTTGTCAAACTTATTGTAACTGGCAAATGCAATTAAAACACCAAATCCAGCTCCTAAGGAGTAAAATATCTGAGTAGCTGCATCAATCCATACCTGCATAATGACACCAACATTAGCAATATCAGTTCAGTCCAAAAGATACATCAGGAAAATGAAAGAAGTGTACAAGACAAATGGCTTTTGAAAAATGATCAGCATTCAAGCTCATGGGAGTGTAAGCGTTTCTCAGTCTCATGAGGTATCACTTGGAGCACAGTCATGGTTCAGAACAGCTTGATCTGAAATGGTAAGGGCTGAAGCAGTGGGCAAGGGCTACCACAGTGTGGGGTAATAGTCAAATCTGTACTTCTGAGCTTTTACTGAGTACTGAAATGATTACATGACTTTTCTCCTGGGTGGCTGTCCTGGGTTCAGCAGTAGCAGTCATTTTTCTCCTTCTTAGTAGCTGGTGCAGTGCTGTGTTTTTGATTTT
>WYDI02009122.1:0-14429 GCA_009867235.2 Psittacus erithacus | reverse complement strand
CCATCCCTCCGGGAGGCGAGGGAGGAGGTGGGGGGGGCAGTGAGTGGGCTGTGTGGCAGGCCTTAAACCACGACAGTGGCAGAAATGCATATCTTGTTCCAAGATAATTTGGACAATCAGAAAACAAAAAATATACAACGGGTCGAGTCACAGGGCATTTTCTTTCCCATAAGACAGCTTTCTTCATGGGATTGTTAGCACATTTTATATGATGCTTTCCTGTTTCAGAAGCTGAAGCACAAGTGACATGCTGTGAACAGAACCACAGAGGTTATGTGTCACTTTTCCTACTTAGGTGGAAAAGGAGCTATTCCTGTGATAGTCGTTAAATTTCAGTTTAGATGCAGCTTGGTAATTTTAAGGATTGTGCACTAAAGAAAACCTGTTACTACTGCTATAACATTTTCTAAAGTTACCATCCAGCTCAGCACCCATGTGCAGACAGCAGTCAGGAACAATGCATACTGCTGGTGTCCTGAATCAGAATCCTGAAAATAGCTTACCCTGCTTAATTGGGGTTTCACTTATTCAATTGTTACAAAGAGATATTTAAGCAAGCATCTTCAAAAAGGATCTGGAAGTCAAGACTGCAAAAACCACTGGATTTATCTCCACCCAGCTCTATAAAATCAGATCTAATGTATCTATTTAGCAGGGGCATTTTAACAGATCAAAGCTGCCTATGAGCTCCAGCTACATTGGGGCTTTAAGCTAAGCTCTCATATTTGGCTCAGTGGAGAGAGATTTGCTTATCCCATCCTAACATGATATATGAAATCACATTAGTGATCTATTTTTTTCTCAGCATAAGTGATAGATACTTTCAACTACTGTGTGTTGAAGACTGTGACCATTTATTGAACTCTGGATTTGTAGAGAAACTTAGTTTTATGAGTTTTAAGTTAATTGCTTGAAACATAACATGAGGAACAATCTATGTGTTTATTGGAAACCAGTGGATAGGCGGATATGATTCCTCTCAAACTGCAGTTCATACAGGGCTTTTAGGTATCATAGATTTCTTTTACCAAATAGCAAAACAATCCTGTAAAATTAATTCCTTAATCATTCCTTTTGTGTACCCAGTTATGTCTTCATGTTCTATCTCCACACAAAGGCTGGTATCAATGACGATTGTACTCTCTGAAAAGTGCTTAGGTGGATAAGAGTGCAGGACAGGGTGATGCAAAGCCTCCTATATTTTTTCTTGTTTTTTAAAGCTTCTTATAACTTGTGTTGTTAACAAATCTCCTGAATTTTCTTAAAATCATTTTTGCTTAGACTGTAACTGCCACCAGGCACTTGTTTTTAGTGGCTCTATAGCTCTTTGTGTCTTGACAGTGGAGTTGTACTCATTATTACTTTCTTAATATTAAAACATCATTCAGCACATGCTTAAGTCCTAATGATTCAAATAAGAGGTTAGCACTTGCTGCCTATCAAAAGAGTTATGCGTATGCTTAAGTATCTGTTGAGTAAGAGTCTTGGCTCATAGTAACTGATTAGGAAACAAATTGAGTAGATCAGGGTGAAGGGAAAAATTAGCAGAAGCCATTAATTCCTTTAGAACTAAGATTAAATGCAAAATATTGCCTTTGCTATAAAAAAGCAGGATTGTGAAACAGGCAGTGGGGCTTGTTCTTCTGCACTTCCTGCTCAAGTTCTCTGTTCACTTCAGCTGAATGGCTTCCGATTGATGCATAGTCTAATATATTTTATAGTAGGACATTGGTTTTGTATGCATTAAAAATGAAAAAATATAAACATTTTACATGAGGCAGTGATAATCTTCTGAACTTTCTTCATAGTTTAGTTCTTTATGCCATTGTAACTTTTGTGCATATACTGTTTTTTGTATATGGATTTAAAGAATTACTGCACTGTGTGGAAAAGAAACATTGCGTGTTTCTTCAGAAAACTTGTTAGGGTGTATAAAAGACTGTCACTTCCTCACATATGATTTAATTCTGTAACACTGATTTCTTTAGCAGAACAGAAGTGTAGCTGCTGTTTTACACAGGCATTTAACGTATCCATCTATGTGGTGGAGTTGAGCATTGTGGCTTTGGACAGTCAGGAAAGAACACAGCTAAGTATTGGTCTAGTTAAGAAATATGAGTATCTTTCTTTCCTTTTTATACACACATTCTCTGTGGATTCAGTATTCCCAAAAATCCATGTGTCTCAGGGTTTGCTCAGTGCTCTGCAGTATGTGGCTCTATAAAATGAAGCAAAGCTTGACATGGATTAGGATGCTCTAAGGTCTTTTAGAGGAGCATTGGCAGAGGTCATTGCTGTTTGTGACTTACAATGTTTCTTTGTTTGATTTTTCATTCAGGATAAAAAACAAACATAGAAAGATTCAGGAATGCACTAGCATAGGCTAAAGCAGGAGTCTATTCTTCAGAGCCTGAGGACAAAGATTAAACACACAAGTGTATTGCATCAGCAGGTATCCCAGCCTCCGAGCAGGAGAAAGGCTGATGTGACAAAGCAGTTTGTGAAACTTCTCCTTATAACTGATCTTCAGTCTTTTATTATTCTTGAGCAACTTTTTTTTGTTGCTGTTGTTTGAAAATAATTAGTCTTAGAAACAAATAACTTTAGGGTCATCGAAATAGCAGGTGCAGAAATATTAAGCCAAGGAAGAGCAGTGTGCAGAATATGCTTCCAAAAGCAGAAGGCAGCAATGATTATGAAGGTCTGGATTCTGAGCTGATGCTGGTTGGCATAGCTCCATTGACATTAAGTTGAACTTGTGATGTTCTTTTCAAACAGCACTTAAAATATTTAAGAAAACTTTAAGCACCTACTTTGTTCATCCTTGTATCTTTGTATTTATGTATATGCATGAATGTGAACTACTGAGGTGGTTACTGCCTTGGTAGCAAAGGTGGATGAAAGACCTATACCTGAAGTTCAGTTTGACTATTTCAAGATAGAATGAGGTGGGGTCTGGGTTCTAGTGGTAACTTCTGTTGTGGAAGAAATGCCAGTTTCCAAATTCAGTATTACAAAGCCAAGGAAGGATTGGTTTGCTAAGAGTATATAAAATAGGTCTGTATTCTGACTCTCAGGGTGTTTTTAAATATTCATGAAAAATCAAGATAGGATGCATAGGTAATGTATAGTGCCACTATGTACAGATTACAGATATCTCTGAAAGCTGAAGATTTTCTGCATAGTTCATTTCATTCCAGTAGAACTACATCCTTGATTTTTACTTTTGCAATCATTTGAATGGCCTCATGACCCATCCACAGAGAGATCACTGTCTTAGAAATTATGATATTTTTGGAACAGCATAGTGGTAAGATCATTCTAGTCACCACATCATTGTTCTTTGTAGGTCTGAAATGCTGCTAACTTCATAAGTTAGTGACTATACTCTTAGATCTGGCTTTACAATGGATCAAATAATTCTTAGTTCCAAGGTACTCCGCAAATTGAGTTGGTTTATATATATTTAATGAGAATGTCTTGCAATGTTGTTAAATGATACAGTGAAATATACGTTACTTCAATAGTAAGATAAGAACACAATACCAGGTTAATATTTAACACTTACTGTGGCTTCTTTTAATCTTCTGAAATCTATGTGCAGGTATGCATTTATTCCATTGTATGCGCCAGGCAGGGTTATTCCATGTATTAACAAGACAAATAATACAACATAAGGCAAAGTGGCTGTTATCCAAACAACCTGCAGACAACAGAGACCCCAAAGATTAATCACCTGTTACAGAAGACTTAAGAAGGAGTGAAAATTACAGGTAGCATTTTCTTGGTTTTGCCCATTCAGTTCAATGGAGAAGCTCTTTATAGGATGTCCTGGGGGGAAAATGCTGTTATGAGTCTTTACGTATATATGTTTACTGATACCAGTAGGGGACAGTACTGGTATCTCTTCTTTTCTGATAAACAGAAGACTTGGAGTGCTTACACATTACCAGTGTGTTAGACTACTCATTAGCTATTAAGCTGCATATTCATTTACTAAAAAAGTACATTCATTGCCTGCTGTTAGGTGATACTTTCATGACAATGTACAGAAAGCTCTCAGATGTATCCAACCCTAGAATTGCTGCTAAGGTGTTTTCAGAGAGATGTCAAAGACTAATTTCAAATTACTTTCATTGGATATTTCTCTTGTCATTATTATATAATAAAACCAAAGCATCTTATACCATTGAAACATTAGTACATTTGGCTAAGAAAAGGAGGTACGTTTAAGACAATTTAAAAGTCTTTCAGAATATTTGCTGGATGAGACCATTAATGTTGAATTAAAAATAATCCGATGATAACATTTCCAGTTGGATCATCATATAGTAAAACTTGTAAATAAGATAAAGGCTGAATCGGGATTGTGTATTTTCCCTGTACAAATGTGAAGGTCTGTCACGTGGTTTGGTCCACAAGGCTTCCCCGGAGGCAGTGATTTAGCCTCTTGCTTTCTAAAATTAAGAGACTTCTTAAACAAGACAAAGAAGGTGATTGAGATAGAAGGACAATATTAGCTCTACCTTTCCTGAAGTCTTCACGCCTTTCCACAGACTAAAGAAAAGAATGATAACCACCACCAAGAGGCAGAGGGAAAGTTGCCAGCGAGGCAAGCCAAGGTCATGGATTCCACGGCTTTCGTGCAGGTGCAGAACTCCTCGCCTACATACCAGATACACAGAAACAAAGAAGTCACTTGGACAAAAGGCTCTTACATATCTCATCGGCAGCAGAAATGGATGCTGCACTGCAGTTGTAGTTGCCTTACTGACATTGCTAGCAGTTAGCAGAATCTGTTTTGTGAAGCCATGTATTGTGGTTGTTCTGCAATGCCCTTATGGTCTCACTAGCCCACCAATGTCTGTTTGGCACCATAGTGCCGTAATGATAGCACTCTCCTTCACTGGAAGTCTGGAAGTGTTTTGGGATTTTGGAAGTGTCGTTTATTGGTTCTTGCTTGAACAATGAAGAGATGCTCAATGAGGCTACAGAATCTCCATCCCTGGAGATTTTAAAACTTGGCCCATAGAAGTCTTTGAGACTAATTTATTTTTGAAGTTAGCCTTGAATTTGTGTAAGGAGTTGTATTAGGTGACCTTCAGAGTCCTCTTTCAACCTCTTTCAATTATTTTGTGATTCCAGCTAAGCAAACAGCAAGGATTCCTGCAACTTGAACAGTTCCAAAGTTACTTTTGACTTCTATTTCAAATAGGCTACTGCAAGGCTCCAAAAGTGGTTAGGTAGGAAAAGCAACTGCTGGTAAATTTAAAGAGGATATAGTGCTCTGTGTTGTTCACTGAGGCAGTAGAGTGATAGCAGAGGAAATTTTGTTGCTCACCAGGACAGGCTAATTCTTTTGAGACATCTACACAGTGAAATGGACTGAGGTGTAAAAAAGTGTTTGTCCTCATAACTGATGACATCTACAATTAGAGTTGTCAAAACACACTGTATGCAACAGGCACAGGGAAATGGGAGAGACGTTACAGTGGATCTCGCTTTAATTCAGATCTATGCTATTGAAGTGTCTCTTGCTGCTTTTACAAATCTAGAAAATGCAGAAATACTTTGCTTTACTGAAAGCTGTGCTTGCACAGGGGAATGGCACTGTGACTGGAGCCGTGCACTAGATGTGAACTGCAAAGCTAACTTCTGGCTCTGATATCGATCTACAGGATGCTGGCTCAGGGATTCAGTTTCTCAGTATTTCAGTGCTCATCCAGATAAAATGGAAAGAACCTTTCTTGCCTCCTCCCCTTTATCAATCACCTTTTATTAGTTATGCACTGCTTGGGTAGAATAGAAAGTTGATCCCTGTTGGCTTTTCTTATCACCATGATAATGCAAACAAATCAAATCAAAGAAACCCTTTTCACTGGAGGTCCTTGACATATTTTATGAAGATAATTACATTTTAGAGAAACTGAAGAACTGATTGATTTGTCCTGCATGACTGCAGACATGCAGAGACTAATTAGAGGAGTCTAATTCCAAACCCATTGGCTGTCCTGATACAATCTCTTACTAGATAGATGGTGCTTCAGAATTAACTTACGTACTTGTCTTATCAAGCCAGAGCTGAGTGAGGTAGTTGAATAAGTTCCAAGATAAGGCAAACCTTTGTCAATTTAAATAGGGAAAACTGAATTATATCTCTGTACTACTTGCACTATAGAAACATGCTGGGAAAATTAAGGCCCATTAGAACGATCCATCTAGTAACATGAAAAAGTTGTACACAATTTTCTTTTGATCCCTAAAGCATCAAGATACGATCAGCTAAGAATTGTATTAGTTCTGCATCTGTAGTTTCTCATGTGTAATAAGAAATTCTATGTTCCTGAATTGTTTCTATGATTAATCCTAGGTTGGATAAATGACACTTGTAGAAAGCATCCTCCTGAGTTAAGCAGCTGATCCATTTGTGTTGCATTGTAAGGCTAACAATAAGTAAGG
Organism: Psittacus erithacus; assembly: GCA_009867235.2. NCBI lineage: Eukaryota > Metazoa > Chordata > Aves > Psittaciformes > Psittacidae > Psittacus > Psittacus erithacus. The sequence continues at coordinate 7,970 of WYDI02009122.1, read as the reverse complement.
CATTAAAAGAGTAGTGACCATGTGTTTGTGGCATGTATTCAAGAATGCTCCTATTTGGAAAGTATGAGGTGAGTTTAACTCTTACTATACAACAATATACCAACTTAACAATATAGCTGTTACATGTGAAAGTGATAAAATACAGAGACAGACTTCTTTATCTCATCTGAAAACCTATTTTCGTTAATTAAATGTAAATAAATAGGTAGGTCTCTAACCTTTGCTTAGAGTGTGAATGAAAGCTATTTGTATTTCTGCTAATAAAAGTATAATTTGCCAGAGGATCCCCAGATGTAAGTGAATCCTGGGAAGGGACGTCTGACTCCATTCTACATTACCGGGTCGGGCAGTGGTAACTATAGCCAGGGAAAGTTTCACAAGTTTGTGATCAGAACATTTTTCAAGGATTTGGGAGGGTTTTGGCAATCTGTGCTGTCACAGTTATACTGCTGTCGGTATTGAAGCTGGATGTTGTAAAAAAAGTCCTTTGGATTATAATATTAGAGGTCTACACATAAAAACTGTATCTGAACTTGCATTCTTTGGACCCATTTAACTTTTTCTTCTTCTTGTCTAAATGCTTTTTCTGGATTTGTAAAGAAGCCTATTTCCTCGTGTGTTTGCTTTCCAAGAAGCAGCTTGCAATGTGTCTTGCTGTCTGGAACTCTTGCCAGAACTGCCATCTCAAATGTGGGATTCCCAGGATTTTCAGGAGCATCTCCATTCCAAGTGTTCTGCTCCATTAATCAGGGTAAGGGATCACAAAGCCAGAAGAGAAAAACAGTAACCAGTCAAGACAGCTGTGTAACTAGGCAACTACACAAGGAAAACTTCATAGACAGCTGCTGTTTCTGAGCTGTAATTCTGGCAGGTTTTACTTCCTTTTCTTTTCTGTTTGTGACCTCTGGAGATAGTCATAGAAGCTTTCCAACAGATGCCCCTTTAGAGGGTTGCTGGGAAGTAGTTCATGAATGTTTACCTACTAGAAACTACATTTCTGTTCCAGCAGCACTCTCAACTATAAAAGATCTAGTGGTAGACTGTGATTTAACTGAAGATGTACTGACATGTGAACAGATGGAGGAGAGAAGCAGTTGCTAAAGGATTAGACAAACTAAACCTTCTTGGTTTGTAGGGTTTGGATTTATTCTTTGAAAAACTGGCATTTTTTTGGAGAGAGGCAGATTTGGAAAGAACTTTTCATTCATCTTTTTCATCCAAGTTTGCATACATCAGTGATGCTATAAAAAATCCAGTTAGCTCAATTATACCACAGTTATTCTTATTTCACACTAAGAAAGTGCTTGTATTTATTTCAGGAGAAGCTGAGGCTATTTTTAACCTGTCTGCGTTAAGACAGGTAGAGTGATAAATCCCTGACTGGCTTCTTTCAATTATACTCCATTGCTTCCTTTATACTGGTCACAAAAAGGGAAACGTGAAGTAAGAGATACTACAAGATTCCCCATTCAGGAAGCTCTCAGATCAAAACACCTGAATTTTTAGCCTTTTGATATTATAGCAGAATAATGCAGTGTGGCCAATGACTTTTCCTAAATTGAGGTTGCTTTCACTAGCTGCAGGATTGACCCATTTCCCAGTCTATAAAGACATGTACAAGTCATAGACAAAATAGCATAAACTGGCCTCTCTTAAATCCCTGCAGGGAACCAGAGGAGATACAACACCAACAAATGTCAGCTTCTGTTGTCTGTCAGCTTCTTTAAATCATGTCCAAAGCTGAGAATGTCTTCAGTAAAAGCTTCTGAAAGCGTGTCATGGATTCTTGGTTTATGTGTTAGAGATATATATCCAATTCTGCTGCCAAAATAAACTGTCATAATTCAGAATGCTAAGTCAAAGAGAAAGGAAGAATCAGAGGCAGTAAGACAATTAGAATTAGTGTTTTGCCTATAGTGTATGTTTGAGAAAAGAATAAAAGTAGATGAGAAATATGTGCAAAAAAAAAAAAAAAGAGAAGAAAATGTTATAGGGAAAAGAATGGCAATAAACATTAGCAGATGGAGCTGACAAAGTAGAACAGGAACCTATTATATTATGCTGAGCAAAATACAAGAAGAGCTAATAAATCATTCAAGCTTTCTGATATTCCAGTCAGAGCTCTAGCGGTATTTAGTTAGTATAGCACCAAGCACACCAAATAACATGTATTAGAGATCAGAAATTCTTTTCTTTTTCTATTAGGGTTTTGTGCAAAGGAGTCTGATTGATGCTGGAAGTGCTTTCCATGTAAGGGAGTAGAAATTACATTTGCAATGACTTTGAGAGTGTACATTGCTGTACATATGGGTCCCAAGAGTCTTCCTGCTTATCTGCAAGTACAGCAGGAATGTGGTTTCAGGTTGAAAATGCATTCAGAGATTCTGATTTCTCTGTCTGGGAGATTTCTTCTCATTCTCTCTTTTCCTGTGCTCTCTGCTGAGAAGATTTCCGTAGTCACCCAATAACCCTGGCACCAATTCTTGCCTTACTTCTACTCTGCATTCAGTTAAAGGGAAATAGTTCACTTCTGCTGAAATCAGCCAAAAGTCATTCATTTGTTGGTGCCACTGCCCTCTGTGTTGCCTTCATGCAGCACTTGAGTCCTCTTTAATTTGACATCAGATCACAAAGAGCCATCAGGAAGTCCAGCTGTTTGGAATTCACACGTAAGCCCTACTAAAGACAAATTATTGAGGAGGTGGGGGCAGCTGCTCAGTGGGACTCAGTAAATGAAGGATCCATTCACAGTTCTAGTAACAGCTATTGTTGGAACAAATAAATCCTCTGTGTCTTAGTGTTCCCATCTATCAAATAAGTATTGTTAGAAACATTTGCTTTGGCTCCACTGAGCAATACAGAACATACTGTTTATGGGACTTGTGAGTATTTGAGTATAAACAGGGAGCCAAACCAAAGGAAAAGGAACACTCAAGGACAGTGGCCTGAAAATGACTTTGTATCTTTTCCAATCCAAAACACTTAATCTGTACCCAGAAATCAGGAGGTGAGTTTTACATGTAGCATTCTCTTAAACATTTTTGTCAGACTGGTTCTAAGGACTTTCTAAGGAGCTTTTTGTATTACTTAGCCCTAGGCAGATTTATGTCATAGCATTTTTGAAATTTAGAAGGATTTGTATAAACAGTTCAAGTGAAATACATACCTCTGTAGGCTCATTCTTTTTTTACTAAAGGCAAAAGTTACCTGCCTAAATTTGATGTGATCAACAGAAGGGTGTCATTCATCTAAACAATTTTTAGATGTGTTGTATGTGTTGATGTGCGTTTATTTGGATTGCAAAAATGTCATCCACTCATCAACAAACTAGTATGTAAACTAAAAAATATATTTCTTGGTTAACACATTAAGTGCTTCTAAGAATTTCCAAAAAACTTCTAAAATTTAGTAATCACTTTTATGGGATCAAAAGCAAATGGCATGTATGAAATAAGTATCAGCAATTTGGCTAGGATACAAATAGATGCAGTCCTGGTCTCCTGAGCTCCAGTCCTTATTCTGGTAGTTTTTTATGATTTAAAACTAAATGCAAATTGTCAGCCAAAGTTGCTAAAAGGACTGTCAATGTATACAGTGTGCAATCTATAGAAATTAAATTACATACTCTATTTAGAAGGCAATTTGAAGCATGATAATTGTGCTTAATGAGAAGGCTCTCCAACATACATCTTCTGCATTATATATTTGAGCAACCACAGTTCAGTCAGTGCTGCTAATTTCCTTCAGAAATTGGTTGGTTCTTTTATCTGTGGAAGGTTAAGCTGTCTGTATTGAGCAGTCATGGACAGAGTCCTTTGTGCACAGTTTGCCAGGCTTCAGGTATTTTTACTTCAGAAACAGCTTCGCTTAAATTCAGCTGTAGTGTTTGTATGGGAGTTTGTGTCTCAAAGGTGTCTATCCACAGCTGTGTGGGGCAGAGCCTATAGTGCAAACCCTGCAGACCTGAGCTGGCTCCATGCAGGTAAAACGTCACCGTCTACTCACTGTAACTGGGGGGCCAGGGGCGCACTGCAGAGATAGCAGTGTGGCTCTACACGAAATCAGCAAGCGCAACAGGGTTAGCCTGGCTCTGACACAGCCCTGCCAAACATAGAGCTGCTGATGAGCTGCTTTGGTGCCTCTAGGTGCTTTGTAAAGACCCCTGAGTGTGGCATTGCTGCAATGCAGAATGATAGCCTGGGTCCAGGAGAGTGCCAAGAACAAAGGAGAGTGGTTCCAAGCCACCCGATGTACAATGCTACATGTGTAGTATGTACCTCCCCCCTACCATGGAGCACTGGACACATTTCAGATGTATGCCAAGGGCTCTGCAGCACCAGGCTTGGGTTCAGCTGGGTGTTTTCACTCCAGCTTTGTTGGACACTGCACTGTCTTTAGCCAACACCTTTGTCTCCTGGGTTTTTCTGTTTCTCAAGATATTTCAGCTCCCTCTTGTGTTGGAGAACGGAGCTGTGTAATGGACTTCAAGCTAGATTTTGGGAATCACAGAAAGATAATTTACCAGTGGCACCTTGGCTGGCATATAATATATCATTATTTGTACTGAATGAAATTGTGTTTCTTTTTGAATCATGATAATCCTGAAATTGTATGCAGCCAGTAAAACTAAACTGTTCATTCAGTGAGAATGCTTAACTCACTGAAGCCTTTATCCAGCTTAATTCTCCCATTAGCTTAATAGATCTGACCTCTCCTCCTATTTGTGCCCCACTTCAGCACATTCAAGCCTGCAAAGCTCTCTGAAAAAAGGTATTTTCAAAATCTGCTTTTAAACCCATTATATTATTTGCGGATTGGAAGTTACTGAATTCCATTCCTCCATATATCTAATGACTATATAAAGTTTGAATAATGAATAGATGAAGTTTGTTGCTTGAGGATACATGGAAAAGCAGCTAAAGCACACATGCTGACAGCTACTCCGACCCTTATTCAGCAAGTTAAATGGTGCTTCAGCTGTTATTCTCAAAGGGCTTTGCACTGGTCTAGACAGGAGGGTCATGAAAGAAGAGCTCCAGTCTTTCCAAAGAAGTTCTTGAGCTTTCATGATGCTTTTCTGATTTCAGAAGAGCTGCATGGAAAGACATAAAATTGCCAGAAGAATGCCAACCACAGGAAAAAGCCCATGCTCCACAAACTAAGGAGAGCTGACACATTTAAACAAATGAATGAATAATCATAGAATCCCAGACTGGTTTGGGTTGGAAGGGGCCTTAAAGCTCATCCAGTTCCAACCCCTGCCATGGGCAGGGACACCTTCCACTAGACCAGGTTGCTCCAAGCCCCGTCCAGCCTGGCCTTGAACACTGCCAGGAACTGAGCAGCCACAGCTTCTCTGGGCAACCTGTGTCAGTGCCTCACCACTCTCACAGGGAAGAACTTCAGCCTTATATATAATTAAAATTTGCCTTCTTTCAGTTTAAAGCTATTGCCCCTTTCCTGTCACTATGTGCCCTGGTAAAATGTCCCTCTCCAGCTTTCTTGTAGGCCTCTTTAGGTACTTGTGGGAATGCTCACTTTAAGGTTTGACATTTTGGTATGCCGGGTCTTTTACACAGCAAGGTGAAGTTTGTAAGCTTTTCATGGATTAATGCTCAGATGTGAATGTTTTGGATGAGCAAACACTTCTCCCATAAGAGGCAACATATAAAATACTAGTGGAGATACTATGTCAGTACTGTGTTGTAAAGAACATTTGATGAGAAACCAGTAAAAATAATGGGTGTTCAGTAGTGTGACACCTTTACTAGCACGGCCTTGAGCAATATATGCAAATGGGGATGTTCTACAGGGGAAAGACTCTGCTTCTGCTTGCCAGAATTTCAAATGCAAAGTAATGTAGAGGAGGTGCTGTCTCACTGACCTCAGCTGCTGTAATTATTGCTCAGAGCCTGGCATTACTACCAAACCGCACAGGATTCTGTACACAAGGATAAGCAGTTAGAATTCCTCCTACAAGATAGTACAAAACAAGCCAATTGCATGAAGCCTAATGTGCAGCTCCTGATATTTGCAACATCTCATAAACCTCCCATGCAAATCTAAGTTGGCAAAGTAGTCATTCTTTCAGGCTTCAGGACTTGCTAAACAAGGGTGTGTTGTGGTTTAGGAATTGTTTCCATAAAGCTGTCCAAAGCTTAGGAACATATATATACACTTACATGGATTGATTTCCACTGTATTCACATTATTTTCTTTTCTGTTTGGGTAAGTAAATATGTCAACAAATGTGAAGATGTGAACATATATGAAAAGTAAGTTTCACAGCTGCACATGTGTTTGTGGAATAGCTGTTCTTATTTTATGCACTTGCACCAGAAATTTCTGCGCACTGAGAAGGACTGAGTTAGTCTAAAAAGTCAGTACAGTCAAAAGTAAATCTGTAATGTGTTGGGAGGCAAATATGTTAGTCTCAGACTATGGATGTATAAAGAATGCACCCAAACACTTCCTAAATATGCCTGTGCAGTTAATATAGAATTGATACCTAAAGCAGCTTGCTTATTGCTATTCAACAATGTGACCATGAATTTCCGACATAAAGCATTTAACAATGTACCTGGTTCTAAGTCCATGATGTTCAGAGTTTTGTTATAGTCAAGGGATTTTCTAGGGGTGAAGGTACAGAACTTGGCTAAGATTATTGGTAGCCTTTGATTGTGAGATTTCTGTAAGGCAGATGACTGCTATCCGACTTCAAACCTCTTGAAAACATCTGACAGCTTTCCTTTCAATTAAGCTGCAAAAAATGAGTAAGTCTAGATGTCTAGAGAGGCTTTTAATTTGCCGTTGCTTACAAACCCTCTAATTAGTTTATAGGGTATGGATGTTGCACGAAGAAACCTCTTAAAGAAGCTCCAGATACATTCATTGGAGGTTCGTTGTCCAGGAAAGTGGACACATTGAGAACTCCTGTTCATGTTTAGCATAAGCTTAGAGTCTTTTCTTACCAGATATGGTTAGCAGAATATAGGGGCTGTCTACTCCCATTATTTCTTGTTCTTGGATTCACTTTTTAAAGGCATTTATAGGCAGAATTGCTTGTGCTTAATTTTGAAGCGATGTTTCCTATCTTTAGGGTGAGTTTGATTCACAATTGTTTTATAGGGATAGGTTCCTGCATCTTCCTTTGGAGCACATAGTGTTGATGACTCCCTTTGATGTGATACTGAATTATGTGGACCCCTTGGTCAGTGGTGGTATTTCTGATGAAGACATGTACCCTGAAGCACAAGCCTATTGGCCTACAAAAGTAAGCTCTGCTGTATAGGGAGAGAGTTATATTCAGGGTATTCATGGTTCACACACTCATAATTTTATGTTCATAAATATGACAGATGTAGACTGCCATGACTGGAAGTTGTCTTTATTCCTTGTTCTTAGGCAGCATTTTGCAATTACTCACTTGTGAAATACTTGTCAATTTTCTGAACTTCCTTCCCTGAACCTGGCATGAAAATTTCCATGTAAAAATGTGTTTTATTTCTTGCACAGAAAGAACGGATTACAGCCCCAAGAAAAAGGATTATCTGATGAAAATAGCCGTAGCTCATTACATTTGTTGACAGCTTCACTGTTTTGTTTAAAAAATCTCCAGGATTTATCCATGTACATCATGAATTTTTACAGGCACAGTACCTTGTAAGAAGAAAGTGCTTTTGTTCCCCAAACTGGTATTTTTTTAATTGTCAGAGTAAATGAAAGCAAGATGGCACAAACATTTCCCAGACACAAGACTGGAGAGAACAAATATGAACTATGCCTGTATTCAGACAAAATGTTTTAATAGGAGTAATAGAGGAGCCGAAAAGGAGAGGTGCCATGCTTGACCTCGTGCTCACCAACAGGGAAGGGCTGGTTGGAAACGTGATGCTCCAGGGCAGCCTTGGTTGCAGCGATCATGAGATGGTAGAGTTCGAGATCCTCAGGACAGTGAGAAGAGCGTGCAG
>WYDI02009121.1:40000-47687 GCA_009867235.2 Psittacus erithacus | reverse complement strand
ACGGGAGGTGCTCCAGTCCCCTGATCATCCTTGTGGCCCTCCTCTGGACTTGTTCCAACAGTTCCATGTCCTTCTTAATGTTGAGGACACCAGAACTGCACACAGTACTCCAAGTGAGGTCTCGAGAGAGCAGAGTAGAGGGGCAGGATCACCTCCTTCGACCTGCTGGTCACGCTCCTTTTGATTCAGCCCAGGATGCGGTTGGCTTTCTGGGCTGCGAGCACACACGGAAGCCAGCTCATGTTCATTTTCTCATCAACCAACACCCCCAGGTCTTGCTTCTGTCAAATTTCAAAGCGTTGTCAAAAAGTTGCCAGTGTAGAAACAAGCAACTTATGTAGGACCCAGAGAAAGAAGACCTTCCAGGAAGAAGATAGCTTGTAGTCTTTCCTGGCCTCACTGAAAAAACAGCAAAACAAAATCTATGTATGCTTTGGAAAGTGGCTATCCTTTGAAGAACTGAGCTGTAGCTTCCCTTTGCAGAATTTTGGAAATATTTGTAAATCTATGTAAATTCACTGTTTAGAGTTCATCTTTGAGGCTTTGAGTTCGGACTTAGTGTGAGACTCAGCCTGAATCACAGCAGTTTCACCTAGTTGCCATATGAAAACATCAGTTGTAGCACTGCATCCAAAAGTCTCATAACGTTTGCCAAAACTCAAATGAACTCTTCAACAAACCTGGCCTTAACTATGAATAATTCAGGGTTTTGTTATATTAACATGGTGTCTTTGTACTTTAAAAGTTGGCGCAGCCATTGCCTTTGCCTTGCAAATTCAGTGTGTATATATATATAACCAGCTAAGTACAAATTCAACTATGTATATTAAAAATTAAAACATAAACCCTTATTTTGTGGTGACTAGTTTTCTTTCCTTTTAGTAGGTCATGAATATTTTCTGGCAAGATGTGTCACTAGCTTATAACTTCATTAAGCTGCAGACCATACCTTACCCTTTCACTAGACCCCTGAAAAGAACTTTTGTGTGCACCAAACAGATATCCACTTGGTCTGTGGCTCTTGAAAGGTAAATTGCCAAGTTCCAGCAAGCAAATTAAGAGGTGCAATGAGAGCTAGCTGTTGCATTCTATCAAGTCCTGCTACTGAATGTGTTGAAAAGCTTGCCCAGAGCCATGGCCTCACATATTTATGGTATGAATGGGAGACTCTTGGAGCTACGTATTGCCATAGTTCCCATTTCTTTTGTAATAAACTAGCTCAGCAGATGTAGCTTAGGTAAAAAGGAAATTCAAAGTCTCCTACGTAGAGAATAACCAAAACAAAGTTCTCTCTCTGGTCCTCTGTCTATGAGGCAGACTCAGAGCCAGACCTCGCTTGTGCTGATTAGTGTTTTATTCTGTGTGTAACCCAATGAAACTCAGAGGGTTCTCACATAGAAGGAAGTGCTGCTCAGTAGCACTGTGTAAGTATTACTGCCAGGATATGACACAAAATATGTTAAAACCACCTAACTTTCAGTTTCTAACACAGCACATTAAACCATAGCATTAGTTTTCCAAGTCAATTGCATCATACTCTCGGTTTGTAAGTTTTGATGCTGAAGAAATCAGTTCTGTGCAGCTTAGGTTTTCCTTAATGATAAATGTATTGCAGTTTTTTTGCAGTATCAGTACATCATTCACATCAAATGCAGGGCAGATTTTAATCCCCATGCTTGTGACTTGGCTTGTGTCTACAGGCATTAAGGTACTTAGTGTATGGTTAGCCCTGCCTGTTATACCTGTGTATTAGAGTAAAACATATGAGATGCACTTCTGAACTTTGTTGATGTTATTTAGCCTGGTGTGTGCCCAATAGCTCTAAATTAAAGTAGAAGCAAAAGAAGAACCTGAGAATCACAAAGTAGCAGAAACTGAAGAATCGTGCATTAAATTAAAGACCTCTAACATGGCTTATTAAACTGTGATCCAGCAAGGCGATGGTGAGGGAGATGATGACAAATGTTTTTGTGTCTGTTGATACTTTTGTTCAGGTGTAACAAGATGGTTCAGAAATCATCAATTACATATTTCTACAACATTTTTTTTAATAAGAACATAACAGCATCTGCATCTCAAGAAAAAAAAGGCTTTCTATATTAATAAATAAAGGCAATAAATTTACAGTCTAGCTTCCATTAAAGTCTGCAGAGAACTTCTATTGCCTTTGTGGGGTAGTAAGTTGACCCTTTAGCATACCTTTCATGCCTAACAGTGCATGAATCTTTTGTATTTGTAGCTTTATCTGATATTGTTGCCTAACTCAATTACATATGAAAGTAAGAAAAGTCTCCTCACTAGTCTGCTTAACCCACCACTTGTTGTTACTTGTCTGTAAGACATTTTTCTACTTTATAGTCTTTAATCTGAAATTATATCAAATGCTGTAATAAAACTGGAAGAGATAATATCTATAGCATTTCCATTCCTCTGCTCTGGTGATAACATTATTTAACAACACTAGCAAGTTAATTAAGAAAGACCTTGCTGTCATAAATCGATGTTGCTTTCCTCATTAAATTAGGCTTTTCAGTGTATTGCTGAAGTTCAGAAAACTGTTCTAGACATTCAGCAATGGATACTTCACTAAATAGTCCAAAATATGTTACATACTCTTTCACAGGAAGGAGAAGTATTTAGCACTCATATTTATTCTGCAGTTTCATGTACTTATATTCAATAAATTTTGATTCTCCTTTTCCTTCAAAATCATTGAGAAAATATTTCTCTTTTTTTGGGTACTTAAGGTATCTAATATTTTCACAGCCATGTTTGTTCTCATCTACATGTTATATAATCACTTTTATGTGTTTCCTTGAATCCTTTATGGAGTTCCCTATCCCAGCTAACAGAAGTCAACTACTGAATAAGTATACTAGTTCCTTGTGCATTATCGTTAATAGTGGACATGGGTTTTTTGCCTATCAATTGTAAATCCTGTCTATACAGCAGAAAAAAATGCAGCTGAGCTTTATGGCTTTGTGAACCCTGTATTCTTTCATGATGCATTCATAAACCGTTTTCTGTAACAATTTGGTTTAGGGCAATCAAAAAAGAACCAGCTCTGGTAGGTTAGATAGAGGTTCAAATTCAATTAAATCAGCCCTGTAGGAACTGATTCTTGTGTGTATTACAAGGCACTGAGACTGTTTGGTACCAGATTTGTGAAAATCCTTATGGGGTTTTTCAAACATATAATCTGAGGTTCTTCATCTTATCCAATCTTGAAAAAAGAATTAGTCACTGAGATTGCTGAACCTTCAAAGACAGCTATAACTGCACTGTGTGGGTACCCCTGTTTAATATTTAATGTTGGTTCCTTTCCTAAACCTGTCCATATGACTCACAAATTCCTTCTCCAAATTGGAAAGGCTAAGTAAAAAAATCTAGTATGAAATGATCATCTGCCTCAATCATAGCCAGTAATCTAGGTGAGCCTGAAAAAATGTTGTGGAGATGAATCTATTCAAAATTAAGAACTGTCACAGACCTGTATCTGCTATTTACAACAACCCTTTATTTGGAATACCTTACCTCAAAACCAGTGACTGTACAGCATTAAGAATGGATATTACTCTCCAAATAGTGCTGACGGAGTTATCCTTAGCATAAATAGAGAATTTTTGATAAGTCTGCAACAGGTAAAAGTTCACATTTTAGAGGAGAAAAGTTGAGGGTTCACCAGGCAGTTCCATTCGTTTATGCCATTAAGAGGGATCCAGCTCTGCATATTGATATTAGTGAAAGGGACACTACTTTTAGTAGTGCTGATTATTTTCTAGGCTTGCATTAACCAAGGTGTTTTCACCCCTGTCTTTGCTCCTGATCTCTCAGGGATTAACGAAGCAGAATTTGATGAGAAACTTGATTTTCAATAAAAGGGAGAATGATTTAAAAGTATTATTTCTGTCTTACAGCTTAATTCTCTTCATCACTTTAGGACCTTCTCGATAACGATTTTTACTTCAGCATTTACAGTAACTTTTTTTTTCCTTCATTACTTCTAAGACCACTCTACCATACTGATTGGTTGGTGGTTTGGAAGACTCTGTGTTGGCTTTATTACAGATTTTGGTTTTCAACTAGTGTCTTTCATTTTAGTCCCTTTTGGGGTATATACATTTATTATATAGGTGCATTCCATGTTATCTTTTCAGTCTTTTTCTACAAGAGTTATAAAATATTACAGAGAAGTCTTCAGTATTTGTCTGTAATACAGATTTTGCGTTTCAGAAGATTAAAGTAACATTTTTGTATGTTTACTCAAAGGTTAAGTTTCTTAAGTTAGGCTCCAAATCAAATTCTAAAGAAGATAATGGCAAAACTCTCACTGACTCAATGGAAATATGATTTTATATCCAGTCATCTAGGAGATATCGTATAATATCTAGGAGCAGAAAATCGCTGTAATACTGTTTGGTTTTATTGGTAGGCATTGTGCTTTATGCCTGGAGACTGACCTGAAAACCATCTTTCCAATATCACTGCTCCTCTCTCCAATATCACTGTTCCTCTCTCCAGTACTTCCTTGTTATCTAAAATGCATTTTTAAAATCTTTTCTATCATTTCATCTTTTCCATACTTACCAAATTTACCTCTTTTTAATCTACAGGCAGAATTTAAGTCTTAACTTTGCGCATCTGTCTCTTCTGTAATTTGCTCTGCCGTGCAAGTGCAAAAGAACTATTTCCAGTTAATCTCAGCTAACTTCATAGTCCGTTGAGTAGCAACCTTACCATTTTCCTATAGAGCACTAATTGCTGCATTTTCTTTCCTTTTTTTTTTAATTTGCTAGCTATGAACTACACCATTAAATTTCCTACCATCCCTGTCAGATATTCTTCCATTTTCTTTATAGATTTTTCTCTCCATTCCTTAAGTCAGATCATCCCATTATTAAACTTACTTTCAGAGAATTCACCACCTGAAAATTCTGAATTGAGAGACAGGAGCTGTCTGTTTATGCTTGTGTAGCAAAACCCTGAAATTCTTGATAGTTTTGCTGGAAACTGGGACAAAAGTAGTACAGTAAGATTTTCACCAGAAACCCCAGTTCTTCTTAGAAAATAGAGCCAAATTGTATTTGATGAGTGATAATGCTCATTGTCACCCTTCTTGTCCGTGTGAATACTCTCCATTTTCAAAATCATTGTACAGGACACTCATCATCCTTTTAATTTACCTGAAGGAAAATTTTCAGCAGGAAAAAAAAGTACAAAATGTTTTTCTTTTTACAGCACTGAAGAAGATGGTTCTCTGTCATTGTTCTGTTTCCAGTGCGGTGGGAATTTTTTTTACCACAATACTGCGTATTAATACTTTATTAATCATCCTTCTTCCCTTCCTTAGAACGTCTATTTTTTTTCCTGTAAATGTGCTTCACAAGCTTTCATTCTGCAATCCACACAGCTGGTCATCTTTCTTTTTTGTTGCATCTGAAAGCAGCCATATGTCATCAGCCACCCTCTCATGTATATTGAACTTCCTTAGCACATCAGCTTGTCTCTTTGAATGTGTTACCTGATGTCTTTCAAGTGGCAAAACATGGAAAAGTGGGTCCTCCTGGTCCTTTGTTCATCAGACCAGCAAGAGTCAGGAATATGGTAGAGGTGGGGTGCTTAGGCCCTTGGGCCATATCTAGTCTAGCTCTGCTTTTTAATTTTTCTTGCTTCAGCTTAACTAGCAGAATATGGCTCAAATCAGTTCTACGCTATCCAGTAGTAAGTATGGCTATCCTTTAATGATAGGGAAGCTCCAGGGCTACTGGGCACTGTTGTGTTTGGCGTTAAATCATTCACAGTAATTCTGAGTCTTCAGCTCAGTCTCTGTCCAGGTACTTTAGTGCTCACCGTTTTTAACATGAGTGGTCTTCTCAAGGAATTAACAGAGATATAACAATCGTCTTTCTGCTTAGAATGTTAGCATCAATGCTTGAGAACTATTACAATGTGTCTGGCAGGATGCATGCACATAGCAAAGAAGGATATTTGTTCTAGGAGAGCTGGATCGAACAGGTGAGCTTTAATGAAAGTTTGAAAAGCTTTTGGTCCAGGAGATTCCCTTGATCTTTTCTAAACGCATGCTTAGTAATCTTGGTTCTGCAATCCTGTATGTGAAATTCCCTCTTCTCCTTCACCACTTTAGGTAGTGTTAGATGGTTAAGAGATCAAAAAGTTTGTGATGTGATGAGATGGGTGATACTGTAGGTAGCTAGGACCAAGATTTAAATGGAGTCCCTACCAATGCATAGTCTGTCAGGGAAATATGCCCATAGCAATTTTCTGTTGCTGTTGAATTCTGAAACTTCTGGAATTTAAATGGTTTCTCTCCTTCCTAAATGAGTTGCAGTCATCACATAGACTCAGAAGTGCATCCGTTTTAGAGCTCAGCCCTGTGTCTGAAGCATGGTCTTATCATTTGTAGATAGAGGACTAGGTGTTTTGCAGCACTAGTATTTGACCATTCAGTAGCACCAAAGTGTTCATGAGATACCCATGGTTACCTTGGCAATAAAGTGATGTGATATGCTCAATAGAATGGGAATTTTTAGAGGTGGTGAGATTTTCAAAGCTCTTTCCTTTCTTATGACCATTAACTCATTTGCTACCAAGACTCATGTTTAAACAGACAATTAACAAATGCTTTTAATAGGCTGAGAAAAAACAATGTCAGTGTATTGTTTAATCCTGCCATTGTAACAGACTGTAGCTTTTTGTACTCATTTTGCTTTTTAAGGGTGAATAATTTAGATTCTTTCACCTCCTGGTCAGAAACTCCCTTCTGTGCTCCTTCCTCTGAATTCAGCTTTCTAAATAAGAAAATAAACTAAACTTATATGAAACTTTGTAACCTGCACCTTAATCTGAGTAAAATTATTACCTACATATATACAAACACTTAAGTATAGAACCAAACCCTACTGGGCTGGGCATAGATGGCACATAAACACTACTGTTTATTATAATTTAATTTATAATTTAATTTATTGAAAGCAAATAGACAACATTTATGCAGTAAAAATACTTTAAAGTCACACTGAAGAGCCATCAATAAACAGCTTAAAATCTTGCCTTCACATTTGTGATGCATTTGGGTTTAGACCATGAAATCATGATCCTTAGATGTTCAGAGAGAAAGGAGCTCCATGTTACTCCAGTACGTACCTGTGTATTCAAGGCTGTAATAACACTAACCTGCAAGAGATTCGGAAAGCAGATAAAGCCATGACCTGTACCTTTAATTCACCTCAGCTAGTTCCATGCTGATGAAGTGATCTATCATCATTGCTACCATAATGGAGCATGTATTCCTTCCAGAAAGTTTAGCCACTGCAGGGGTGACTGGACTAACATTGCCTGGCATCCAGCAGTGTACAGGCGAAACTACAGTTTTCAGTTAGAGAATGTGGAAACTGACAACAAATTATTACTTGTGGTTTTTTTTTCCAGTTTTCAAGTGCAAACATACCAAAGTTTATTTTAAATCTGAGCCAGTCAGACATTTAGTAATACAGATCAAAGAAGAAATGAAGGCCTCCCATGCTTATTATTTCAATATGATGTCTGTTCTAATTAAGTGTAAGAATGCCCGTGATAGACTAACTAGTAGGAATTTTCTGGTTTTGTAGTTTAGCCTTAAATATATACATATATTTGTAAATTAATCAGAAACATATTGTCGTGGTTT
>WYDI02009121.1:0-35000 GCA_009867235.2 Psittacus erithacus | reverse complement strand
ATCACATGGTGTAAAAAATAAACACCAGATTGCAACCACAACATTAAAAAAACGTCGTGCTTTTCAAGTGCAGTGCTTATGAATAATAGGTACCCAGACTGCTTTGATTATTTTTTTTATTCAGTGTATTAGTGAATGCTTGATAGCACTGAGCTCCATAGAAAGACACACAAATAACTAAGCAAATACCATCCATTATGGTCATCATAGTGAATTGTAAAGGTAATGATAATGACACACAAAATGCTATCGGTTATTCTAGGCAGAATTTCTATTAGCATCCTGCACTGACTTAGCTCTACTTCCACTTGAATGACTGTGGCCCCAGCCCCTTCTCGCAGAGTCTCAAGGGTCTCCCTGGGACTTTGAAACCTTATTTTTATCATCCACATCTTTAAGCTTTTATACTGAGAAGATGTTACTTAGTAGGAATTCAGTGAATGTCATATCAGTAGCCTTGTTATTTCATACTCTTCTAGAAAATGGAGGCTAAAAGGGTTCAAAGGCTTCTACATTACATTTTGAATAGCCCAGCACCTTTGTTCTAAAAATAAATACGCGACTTAAAAATAAATAATGAAGTGGGTACAGACCAGAGGCTTACATTGCTTTTGAGGATATGCACATATGATCAGCTGTTGAAAGACTTGCAGTTCAGCTGTGCCGAGCTACGAGTTAGTGACAGGGGCACCCAGGAATCAGGCTCAAATGCAGAAACTTAGTCTTTTCCTTAGTGAACACAAAAAGGGTAGGGAGACATTAGGCTAGATGACATGGAGAGATAACACACGGTACCAAAATCTTGACTGCTTTCCAGCAGCGTGGAAGACTGGTATGGCCAATCTTAAGGCCAAGATTCAATGAAGAACATTAAGAATAATTGTAAGTTTATTCTTACTTGGCAAAGCACATCAGTTTATGCTTATCTTTAACCTGTGATTATTGAAGATAATAAAATTTATGTGTTCACTTAAAATTAAGCAAGGGCTTTATTGTTTTGTTGAAAGGAATCCATAGTATGCTGGGGAGAAAGTAGGCTGGCCTGATATGGCCAAGGGAAGCTGTTTTTATATAAGGCTGCATGACAAGGTAAAAAGCAGGGAAAACTTTTTGAAGTAGATTTCCTCATCCTCACTTCCCACTCCATATCCTCCCACCTTCCTAAATTACCCTTTTTACATCTCAATTGATGGAAAGACAAAGAAACCACTGTAACTGAGTAGAGCTGCACAGCGCAGCAAAAATTGCAAGGGGCAAGACTGATAAAAGCAAGTCTGGTCCAGCTTGAATATATAAGGCAAAATAAGCAGAAGAAAGCTAAAAATGTACATTGACAATGAAGGACAAAGAGTATTGTAAGCGTCGTTGCTGCAGTCTGCTAAATCATTTGCAGCAGACAAAAGATACAAGAAGAATTGGCAAGTAGAATTAATAGAAGAGGATAAAAAATAGCAAAATTATTAAATTAGTTTCTTCATAATTATTTTAAAAGGTGAAGCACATGCTCTAGTATTCTGAGGGTTAGGCTGTTGGGCACTTGTACATATCTTTCTCATTGTTTTGAATGAAAATGAGGCATATGATTAAAAGTCTTTCTCAAATAAAGTATTTTTCTGAAATCAGGCTTAAGACAGGAATGGAGAGCTCCTTGAGCAGGAATCACATTTCCAGACCTAGGTCCTGGTTCAACCATGTTTATGTGTGATGCTATATTTGAAAATAGTGTGTGCATGTATTGCAGAGGGAGTACTTAATGTGCTTGAAGTTGGCAGCATGCTTGATCACCCTGTTAGATTGTGGTGAGAGGAAGAAGGTAAAAGCTGTAAAGAATAAAGAAAATACTTGTGAAAGGTTCAGGCATTTTTCCAGATTACTGGTACACTATAGTGTGCTTGCTATTAATGCTGTATCTTGCTATGTAGATCCCTTCAGAGCAGAATTCTGATATGACTTTGAAATTCAGACTTTGCTATTTCCAGATCCAGGTAACATTTGAAAACGAACAATTGGTTTTATTGAGAAGGGATAGAATTATTTTTATTTATTTTTCTCAGGGGACATAGGGGATAGACAGAAAGTTTGACAGCAGGTAAGAAGCCCTACAGTCTAGGTTTTTAGGGAACTAAAACCTAAGCTTTAGGAAAAAATGTTTAATTTATAAAATTAGTCACTACTAACTGATCCACTGTTTTTAAGAAATACAGTGACAATATATTTGGTATTAGAAAATGAACATCTTGAAAGGAATAACTATTCTGGAGACAGAAAATATTAACTTATGGAGGTCTTGCTGTAAGGAATAAATGCAATACTTTGACTATTGTCATGGTCTGGCAGTAAATAATGAAAAATTGAAGAGCGCATTAGAAGTATGCATTAGGAAGATTAATTTGTTTCCTAAGTTGACTTTATTTGAAATTAAAGAAGCTCAGCTATCTTTTTTACCTTTCTCTTTCTTTGTATTTCTGTAAAGTCAATATCTACAAAACCTTTTATAGACTATACAGTTTCAGCTTTTAAATTTTTTTTCATTTTCATTCGTTCATAGGCTTTATATCATTGTTCACTCAGTCTAGAGATATATAAAAAAATGCAAATAAAGAATGTGCTCAAGACTTTCTTGGTCTTACACTCCATTTGGACAGTGTTCAAGTTTAGCTGAATATTAAAACCTTAGGAGGATTATCCAAATAATACTTGTAGATCAGTGTTTTTCAACCTGTAGTCTTCCATCTGTGAATCTCAAGATTTTTCCTGAGTGATCCATAAAAATTGACTAAAATCCCAGCCCACTTCAGTTGCTTAAATTCACTACACATCTTCAATGGAAATGTTTTACAACTTTGAAAATAAGAAAGGTTGCAAATCCTTTTTTTAGAGATTTACTTATCACTTTTTTAGGATATTATTGATCTTTTCCAAAAAGCAGCTGATATCTATGAAGGTTTTGCTTACATTAAGCAGCAGATGGTTTCTCCTGGATAGCTCCTGAATGTAAAACATTAAAATGGGGTGGGGTGGGGTTTTTTTTCAGAATATTTTCACTGAATTTTCCCTTAAATTCCTTGAGGTTTTAATTTTTTTAAAGAAATAATTATCAGTACATGGAAACCAGGCCTTGGAAAGGGCCTTGCATAAAGCAGATTTACAGAAGATAACTAGAAAAGCAAGCTTTGCATCAGTAGATTAAAGTATGTTCAACAGAAAATGATAAAAATGTGCTATGGAAAATGAAGATCCCATAAACTGAAAACATAAAAAATTATTAATTTGTGATGGAGATTTCTCAGTGTTACGTCTCATGTTTACTACATAAATGGGGAAAGAATCAACTTCATGTATTTCATGAGGAAACCCCATTGGTTAGATCAGTCACCAAGGCCCCGAATTAAATCTTGAGACAGGGTGGAGACTTGTTGATTTTGGGGGAAAAGTGCCAGAGCCAAACCCAAGCCCCAGACTCCAGCCCTTGGGCACATTCTTAATGAGATGCTCTTTTCTATAGACTTTCAGTTGCAGCAACTATTTTTTTTTTAATTATGTGTCTGGTAATGCTCTGTAAACCCTGCAGGGTTTAGCTTATGAAAGGTTCATGAACTGAGCCATGTGGTTTGGTTTGCAGCAACTGGTAACAAAATTCCATCTGAAGTTATATGTAGGTGTCACTCTTTGATGAAAGATAAGCTTCTAAGAAGAATATCATCCCGTCTTGCATGGAATGGGAATGTGTCCTCCTCACTTTCATCAAGCCTAAGGAACCTTTCCCTTGCTGGAGAAGTTAAAAGGACCTCTAACTGGCATGAGAAATCTCAGCTGCTGTTGCAACATCGGGCAATATTTGCAGTATGATGCCATGCAGGCATAGGAGATAGCAGAAACCATACAAGTAACAGATACCATACAGGTATTGTGAAGAACACTATAACGAAGTGAGAAGTGATCTGGGAGTCACTGCAGAAAAGATATGTTTATTCTCACTGGCAAAGAAAAAAACATGGTAGGTGTCTCTGAGATGAACCTACTAGTTTCAGTGAGAGTCCCTGCTTTAGAGATTCAATAGACACCTCTGTGGAGTGTGAGATTGGAGGAACTCATTGAAAGGATAGGCTATAAACTCAGGAGGAAAAAAAAATTAAGGTACTGGATTTAGCCTTGATCTACCTCTGTGGCTCATAGAAAAGTTGACTGCTGACTTAACTGTGGCTTCTAAGGACACTAAAAATTCCTAAAGGTTTTCTAACAATGCAAAAGATGAATAAATATTTGTTAAAATCAATAGTCCAATATCTTGGAAGCACATTGCAAATCTAGGAAGTCAAGAGTAAACTGGGAATTGAGTAAAATAATTCTGCCTGAAACAGTAGTAAACATATGGAATAATTGGCCAGTGAAGCAAGTAATCTAAATGAGTTTAAGAGACAGCTGGACATTTTTATCTCAGGAGAGAATGGACTGAAGGATATAGTGATAAACCAGGGATGTAAGGATGAAGTATACTGAGAGAAAAGGCTTGATGAACCAGAGTCTTTCTCTAGTCAGCAATTTCTCATGTTTATAAATTTAATATGAATAGCTGCTGTGTGAATATGCTATTTCTACATAGTGTCACCATGTCTAAAGAAGAAACATTTTGTTTCAGAAGATGGATTTTACTGATGCAGCCTCCACTGCCAGTAATAGATCTGCTGGATCCACCCACTAAACACAAGCTCAGCTGCCCCCACGCTCGCTCCAAAATGAATTATTTACACTGTACTTCATTGCTTCAACTTTCAAATTACTTCATGTAGTAGTACTTTCCAATCCTGTTCTTAGCAAATCTGTGGCTAGTGGAACTGTGATGTGGAGCCATAGATTTCCAGTTTATCTAGCCTTCAGGGAAAATTTCCTTTATTGCTGTTTTGCTTCCCAACTGTGACATTTTGGATGGTGGAAGCATCATCGATATAGATATTAACAAATAAAGCCAAATTCACTGCAGGTACTGTATCTAGCTAGTTCTGTGTCTAGCTAGATCTGATCTAGTTCATAGTTTTCCTCTGTGACATCACAGTGGCACCATCATTTCTTGAAGAAAATGAAAAAAAAAAAAAAATACAGAAAAGGCAGAGAAACATCATTACCTAACTACCCCACTGCCCCACAAATCAGACATTTGGATGTGTAATTGGCAGGGCTTATGACTGTAATTAATTGTGGTTTTAGCTGATTGCAGATGCAAAATTGCATCTCTAGGAAGGGAGGCCAGGTTAAGGCCCTTTCAAAAATCATGTTCTTCAGGTTGAACCAGAAAGACTGTAGAGTAAGTTGAATGAATTTCAAAAAGACTTGATTTTCCAGTTGCTCGCAGCTTTGCTTTTGCTGGTGAAACATCACTGGGTTTAGCACAGTTTTCCTGATTAGCACTGGTGCAAGTATGAAAAAAAAGGTCTCTCTGCCTGGAATTAGGGGTGTGGAAGGAAGCTGGATGTATCGGTGCTGAGTGTGCCACTTGTGTTTGGAAAGAGAGGCAGCATTCCCAGCTTCCTGTGTTTAGAAGTGTTGGGACTGATTCGTGAAATGCCCATTCTGACGCTAAAATTACAATTGCTATAGTATCATAGCCATTGTGCCTCTGTCTCCTGCTGTGTCAGACGAGCATTTCTGGAAAGAGTAATCCTTACTCAAAATAATGCTGTTTCCAGAAATTTAGACTTGCTCCAATACTGTGCAAATAACTCGACAACCAGGGTCTTTTAAAAGTAAGCAAAGCAGGAAGGAATGGAGAAAGGACTGCATCTCCAAGTAGAGATTTAAAAGAAACCCCAAAATTCAACTGCATTAGCTCCTTTGTGCCTCACCATTTTACTGTGTGATGGAAATAAGGATCTCCGCTATATTATCACAGGATATGTGTTTTTTTGAAGTGTTGTCATATCTGATTCATATTTCTGATTGCATTTAATGAAGAACAATAAAACAATGTAGCAAGCTTGATTGATTCAAATAAATTCACACAAAAATAGGCAGGTAGCCATATTCATTGGGGAGGGGAAGAAATATGGTCATCCCCAGCATATACACTACTGCTCTGTTCAAAAATCACTGATTATTTAATTGCCCTGTTCACATATACATTGAGGCTTTCCATTCCTGTTGGTAATTGAGATTTTCATTATCCTTCTCCCACCCATCAGGAGAGAAGATAATAAATCTTACTGTCTACAAATCATGCAATGGGCACAGGTCCCTCTTTCTGCACTTAATAGTGTAGAACTGTTTGTAATAGAGACCATATTTGCTCAGTTCTCTTCTGCTTGCCAGGTTTATCCTTTATGAGAAATCAAACCTACAGAAATAATTATGTAATCAGGAAGCATATTGTTATCACAGTATATTTTCCATTAGATTCCATGTGCTGGAAACATCTTCTCCTCTCCCCCTCCTGCCCCACCCCCATTAATTTTCTTTTCTGCACTTTGATTCATCAAAAAGGTCCCCCTTCTCTTGGGCTAGCACTGCAGGCAGTGTTTCACCAGAGACTTGTTCCCTAGTGACAGCAGTAAGTCTAAACTGGCTTGCTTGAGAAGACACCCTGGCTTGCTGCTCACCCAAAACACTTGGGGTAGAAAAGAAACTGCCTGAAAGTTGCTAATATTTTACTATTTATATTTGAAGTTTCATTTGTGTTAGCAGAGACAGTGCCAAGCTGCAGGGTAGGGAAATGTGGGAAAACTCCAGAATACAGCCCCTGGGTCTCATTGCTGCTTTGCTATTTTTCCTTGGAGATTTCCAATGAAGTTGTAGTTGAGGCAGTGCCTGTAAGACAGGGAGTTTGTTTCTGGTTGTGCCATGGCCTGATTGTGTGAATCTATTCAAGTACTTAAGTCTCTAACACACAATAAAGGTGAATTTTCTTCCTCTCCAACTTTTTTTTTTTTTTATTTCCCTCTTGAGGCGTCTTCTCTGTGGTGTTTTTTCTTGATAGTTCATGATGCCGGCCTGCTCAGCTCTCTCAGACCAAACAGGTCCACTGTGAACTCCCTAACAACCTCATCACCTATGTCCCCTCCTCTGGTCCTAGCCTGAAACACAAGGAAGGGATGAAATTTAAGGCTATAGCACTGGGTCTGGACCCTTTATTGAATAACCTCCAAAAGGTTAAGCTTTTTTATTTCTCCCGGCATGATACACTCTAATAGGTCTCCTTGGCTTGTCCTTGAGATTCAAAGTATGTAAGAATTAGTCACTGCTCTGAGAGTTAATTCCTCTGATTCAGTTCTCCTCTCTGCAGTAGAAAGGGTCTAGTAATACTTACCTGACACCTCACACTGGAGCGAAATCATATTGTTAATACAAATAGTTCACAGTTCATAAATGAAAATCTAATGTAAGTTTTTGAGATTTATTTTAATTATATTTTATGCAGGTTCACACGGTTTGAAGAGCTTTGGAAATAGAAAAATGTCAGAATGAGAGAGTTTGCATGACAGGAGGGGTTTTCCTAGTCATAGTTCCAGTTCTTTTGCAGGAGATCTCATAGATTACCAGTGAAGAGAAAAATATATCTTCAATGCGAGCAATACCAGATTTCCTTCTTAAAAAAAAACCCAAAAACACACCAAAAACCTAAGAAAACTATCAGCAGAGAAAATAGAGAAAGCACTGCTTTAAAATTTCTGTTTCAGAACATTTTTGCTGTGCTTACTTCAAGTTCCATTTCCTGCTTCATTGTTTTATTGTGATTGTAGTAGAAAACATATTCCCTTCTTTGTATGTGACTCATAATCATTGTTGCTGACAATTCATTCAGTTCAGACTTGCTGTTGTGTTACAGCCCTTGTCCAAGACCTGTTTTGTTCTAGTATTTGGTTGGGAACACGAGCAGGTTTTATTCTTCTTTCTATACCTTGCAAGGTAAACAAAAGAAAGATATTGTATTTTCCATGTGTTTCCAGACGTATCTTATCTTTTATATTAGTCACTCTAAGCTGATGTTTCAGTCTGTTTAAAGTTGACCTCCTGAGTTGTGAACTTCCTTGAAAAACACTGATAAGTGAAAAAACTTCAACAGCAATTAGCGAGGGAGTGGTGGTGCCATGAGTTACCATTAGCTTTTTACTTCAAGAAAGCAGAATGCAAATGTGGCAAAAGTTCCCAGGTAAAGAAATAAATATACTGTCAAATCAGCATGGTGGATTCAGCACACTACTTATGAAAGGAAGTGGCCCGTAGTTCAGAAAGAGCATCATTCAAAGGTGCTTGACAAAAGATGCAGTTTCTCTCTCAAGTCAGTGAATGGAGGTATGTTGCTGAAAATCAACATCAGCCACCATGGCATTTTCCAGCTTTTCACCATTCTGAAATCCCATGAGGACCCTGGCCTATTGAGAGGAGCCTTGTGAGAAAGACTTGAGCATACTGGTGGACAAAAAGCTGAACATGACCTGGCAATGTGAACTCACAGCCCAGAAAGGTAATCATGTCCTGGGCTGCATCAAAAGGAGCATGGCCAACAAGTCGAGGGAGGTGATTCTCCCCCTCTATTCTGCTCTCTTGAGACTCCACCTGGAGTACTACATTCAGCTCTGGGGTTCCCAAAATAAGAAAGATGTGGACCCATTTGAGTGGGTCCAGAGGAGGGCCACAAAGATGATCGGAGGCTGGAGCACCTCTCCTATGAAGACAAGCTGAGAGAGTTGGGCTTGTTTACGCTAAAGATAAGTCTCTGGTGAGAACTTATTGCAGCCTTCCAGTACCTATAGGGGGCCTACAGGACAAATGAGCAAGGAATTTTTATCAGTGAGTGTAGTGATAGGACAAAGGTTAACAACTTTGAACTGCAAGAGGGGAGACTTAGATTATGTATTAGGAAGTTCTTTACTGTGAGGGTGGTGAGGCACTAGAACAGGTTGCCCAGAGAAATTATGGATGCCTCATCCCTGAAAGTGTTCAAATCCAGGCTGGATGGGGCTTTGGGCAACTTGGTCTAGTTGAAGGTGTTTCAACCCCCATGGCAGGGGGTTGAAACTAGATTAAGTCCCTTCCAATGCAAAGCAGTCTGTGATTCTATGTTTCAATAGGTGGGATTTGTGCTGTGAAGGGTGAAGGACAAAACCCTGCTTCACTTTGCCTTTCTCCTCCTAATATGGACTAGTAATTTGACTATGCAGGGTCAATTATTTCCTGATACTCTTTCATTTTGCCCAGGAGTTTGTAAATAATTGAAACACATGGTTACAGATAGAGTTAAGAAATCTCTTCCCACTGAGGAGTTTATTCAGCCAGGGTTGTTTTCTTTCCTTTTCATGAATTTGTTGATTACTCAGTTAGTGTTTCATGTAAAGAAATCTGAGCCTAGGACTTTTTGCAAAATCAGTCCATGATTTTTGCACCTTTATTCATTTTTTCTCATCTTTTCTTTGGTTGCCTAAGCTACACCGCCTGATTTCTGATCACTGTTTCCTTGGAAGTAGCTGTACAACAGTTTTACTAACAAAAGGAAGATGTTATCAAGTTTTCCTTTTCTCATGGAAATTGTAGAAACAACTTACTGAATTAGGAAGAGGCAAGTTGGCAAAAACAGGTACAGCAGAATTATCAGAAATTAGTGGAATACCTATATCCTAGTACATGGCCCTGCAGAAGAACAAGAGAGGGAACCAGTCTTGTGCTCAAAGACTAAGTCAAAAAGCTGAAGAACAGGCATCCTTGAGTCAACGTTATGATTATCCCAGAGCCCAGCCAGGCCAAAGCAGCTTTTACTCTAACTGAGATCTCTGTGCAGCATGAGCACTGAACATCAGAGTTATATTCCTGCTTGTCCCTGTGGAGCTTAGCCCTCTAACTGCAAAGCCTGTGTGACTGCGGATTCAACAGTGCCTTTTATCTTTCACCTCAATCAACACTTTTGTATTATTTGTGACAGATACTCAGTGTTATTTTCACAAACACTAAGTTACTATATTATGGGGATATTTGTTCCTCCCTTGCTTGGAAGGTTTCAATTAGAGACTCCTTAAGCTTTCACCCTGGCTGTGCGGGGAAAAGACAGTACAGGAAATCTGAACTTTTTTTTTATTTCTAAACCAGCTCAATAGTTGTACTTGCCTTCATACATTATCAGCCTGTTAACGAGCAAGCCAGCAGTAGAATAAGGTAGAGAGCTTTAAGAATATGGGCATATGCCAGCCCTGATCAAACAATGAGAAAGTCCTAACACGAGCACTTCTAGCATAGCTTCTGCCTTGTCTTCCTCTTCTGAGACTGCTGAAGCACAGTGCATGGTGCACAGGTACAAGTCTGCCAGCATAAATGGTCAAGGTAATGCAGGAAGACATTAGTAACGATTCCACCTACTCGTTCCATCCCAAAATCCACTGTTTTATTAAGCGGATAGGCTTGAAAAGAATTTATCCACAAACTTTCATGTAAGCAAAATTAATTTGTGCAAATGCTCATGTGAAAAATTAATGAGACAGGGCTCAAGATAAACTGATCAGATCCACCTTCCTCCAATAAATGTAAAACCCTTTTATCCTGTTAGGTGGACAAAACAAAACATTATTCATATTACAGAAGAAGTAGTTAAAGGCGTATGCGCTCGATTAAAACTTTGTATTTTACAAATTTGCATTGTTATGCTATTTTATAATGCTTAAGAGCATGTGCTTTAATTGAAATTCCTTTAAAATGTAAGTAACTGGGGCAATTTTTAAAGGGGGTGAAAAACTTGATGCAAATACTAGCTTTTGGAACCAGGAAAACCATTTTCCTTTAACTAAAATAACATATTTGTATTGTTTTCTGTACAGGTGATGCTTAGGTATTCAGATCACATTCCTGCAGGGTATTTGTGCATTCCCTTACAGATTGGCAACAGCCAGCAGAATGAACCCCAAACTGTTTTGGATCTGACCCCTCTTCAGGTGCGGAAACAAAATAAGTAAAAAAATTAAAATCAGTTGAAAATTGCTGATCAAAACTCATCAATAACTGCTCACTGACCTTGCTGTCACTAACAAGGCTGCTTGGAGACTGGCTGCCTTGAAAAAATAATCAAGGTCTAATGTGATGCTGACCCTGTTGTGCTTTAACGTTTTGGCATGAAAAGAAAATAGCAGAATCTCTCCACAGGCTATGCATTTATAATTAATACTGATTGGCTATACTGGTAATTTTATGTGATACAGATATTAAAAGAGTGTCAATAAACCAGGAACAAGTGATGTGTAAAATAATTAACACTAAAGGGAACATAATAAGTTACTTATTAAAATCCATAGATGGATTATGTGACCTTGTGATTAAAAGAACTATGGAGCACACGACTCGGTATACATCTTTTGGTCCAAACACCTCACTGCACTCTGTCAGATTACTGGCTCCTGACATTAAATAAAATCCAGGTATGATTTGTGGGGTGGCCTTTTGACAGGAGCTGGAATCAGAAATGGTTTAGGCTTTGCCAGTGTTTAGCACTGTTTTCATTACCTACAGATATAATGCAAAGTACTACATTTAGTCAACCGAATTATGTGTGGTTCTGTGAGATTCTCCCTCACTCCCCGTAGTCAATGTTCCACTCATAAAATTATCCTATCAGTGTGCCACAAGAGGAAGACTGGAGTTCACTAAATTACAGCCATGTGTGTTTGTGCACTAGACAAAGTGACACCAATTAAAAACAACAACAAACAAAACAAAACAGGAAAAAAAAAAGGAAACAAAAGCCAAAATATATTCTATTTTTAGATTGTTCATAGAGAACAGTGAGATTGGCTCACAGAGGAGGCCACCCCTAAATTCCAACCACTGGAAATTTCATTTTCCTTAACTAGTGAAACAGCCTCTATCTCGAAAAATAAAAGAAAAAAACAATGAGCAAGATGCTAAATAATATGTCAAAAGCGACACCTGGCCTTCCCTATGACTGGTTAGTTTGTTATGTGAGGTGCAAGCACCATTTTGCACTTCTTTCCCCCCAATTCCAGTATAATTTTATTTTTTTAGACAGCCTGAAAATGGTGTTTTTATACACAGACAGCAAAACACCCCAGTTCTGACAGCTGAAGCCAATCCATCTCAGTGGTTTAGCAGTACTGCCACACAGAAGACTTGAATCTGGGAGTGGCCTGGGGGCACACTCTTTATGAGCCTTTGATGCTCTGATGTGTCACAGAGGTGATATGGTTTGACTCCAGGCAGCAGTGGTTGCTGATGGGTCCTGACTCTGTAAGCACCTCCTGACGACTGAATTATGACGCAGCACTTGCATGACATATCAGGAGATTGCTTAGCCCTGTCCTGGCTAGGGAATGAATGAAACTGTTTGATGTACTGTGTGCTGGTACACAAAATGCTCCCCAAATTAATCTGGCTCTGTATCAGAACTATTTAGAGTCCTTTTGTAGCAACAGTGAGGCTTTGCACTACGAGTAGTGCAGAATGACTTCCTGGGGCCATCTCCAAACTCTTTCTGCTTACAACCTGTGATTATTCCTCTGAGTTCCAGTGAATTACTACTTTTTTATTTTTAACAGTTACTAGCTGTTGTGACTTTTGTGCCAATAAGCATTCAACTGAGGATCCAAAATTGCTAGTATATAGCTTAATCTAGAGACATGTTATCCATGCCATCTCCTGCAAATTCTGAGACATTGAAGTACCTCAAGCGTGCTGAGTTTTGAGCAAGTCTTCCAATTCTTATTTCCCTGGATATTTCCTTCTCATTCTACTTAACTGCAGTCTTCATACTGTTGGTTGGGTTTATGCTGAAACTCTGTACTGTTTATATGTGTCATATCAGGTGAAGGTAGCTATGGATCTTCATAAGTCTCCCTTTTCTTGGTACTGGCAGGTAGTTCTGGATGATATTTTGTAGTTACCTTCTGACATTTTAGTAGTGTCATGATTCTTTTCAGATACTATACAGAGCTCTGAATGACCGTTTCTTTGCTATTCCTTTATGTATTGATTTTATTGATGGATTTGTATGTATTATGTCTGTAGGTCCATGCCTTCTTTGCTATGCAGTGTTTCCTGTTTAGCTGATGTTTCTCTTAATTGATCTATTGCCAGTCTATTGTCCTCCTTCTGGATTGCAGCAGGCTAATCCCTAAGGAAATGAACTTGATTTATCTCTCTAAGTGGGGCCAATATTTATCTCCAAAGACAGTTTACTGCAGTAGCCCAATATTGCAAAGTGGGGATTAGTTCTTACCTTTCCTGCCTTTGCCATATTTCTTCTGTCTGTTTCTGGAAACTGTTGACATGAAGGAGATCATGCCTGTCTATTTTTTATTTGTTTATAAGAAGAAGCCCCCAGTTTGGCATTCTGTTACTAAATTTCTTCTGTTCTACATTAAGGTCCCCATGGTATCTACCCCATGTAATACCTTGCAAAATGTGACCTATGCTTTTGGTTCATTTTCTTGGTTGTGGTCCACACTTATTCAATCTAGCACTAAGCACCTAAGTGGGCACTTAAATTAGGACCATAGTTGCCCCCTTCTAATCAACACAGATGAAGCAAATCACTTTCAGAGGGCAGTGTTGATCACAGGTTAACTTGTGCTGTGGACATATCTATAAAGGAGCATGGCTCGTAGGTCAAGGGAGATGATTCCCCCCAGCTACTCCGCTCTTGTGGAGACCCCACCTGGAGTACTGTGGACAGGTCTGGGGTCCCCAAAATAAGAAAGATGTGGACCTGTTCGAGTGGGTCCAGAAGAAGCCACAAAGATGATCAGAGGCTGGAGCACCTCTCCTACGAAGACAAGCTAAGACAGTTGGACTTGTTCAGCCTGGAGAAGAGAAGGCTCCAGGGAGACTTTACTGCAGCCTTTCAGCACCTATAGGAAGCCTATAGGAAATCTGGAGAGGGACTTTTTACAAGGACATATAATGATAGGACAAGGGTTAACAAATTTAAACTGAAAGAGGGAAGATTAGATTAGATATAGGGAAGAAGTTCTTTACTGTGAAGGTGGTGAAGCATTGGGTCAGGTTGCCCAGAGAAGTTGGTTCCATGGAGAGGAGTCCAGCGAGACTGTAGCATCCTTTGTCAATAACTCTTAAGCACCCTACACTGCTCCATGCACATTCTTCACTTGTCTTTCATACCTAATGCCCAGTTAGATTGTACTTTCCTCAACTTATCTCTTGTATTTATCCCACAAGAAGTGATCTATGCAAATTTATTTTACTGTGTAATCAGATCAGACTAGCAGTGGGCTGCCAGTCACTTACTGAGGTTTAGCTGATGAGTGCTCTCTTACTAAAGAATAGTAAATCATTTGCTTACGGTTGTCTACTCATATCCTGAGTAGAAATAGGATCAAGATCCTAAAAACTCATTCTTAGCACAGCAAGGTGAAATCTTGGCCCTGCTGGAATCTAAAGAATCCAACTAATAAAAAATTGAGAAATTCTTCTATCTTTTACTTCATCCAGCATTTCCTGACTGCATTTGTATTACAGACACTGGAGGTGACAATGCCAGCAAAGCAGGGTCAGTCTTAAGTGCAATCTTGTCCATGTTAGGAGATTCACACTACAGGTTATGGACGCGCAACTTACCATGAATTAAAGTATAATGTGCACTTGTATTTCATCAGCCATGCTGTGGTAACTGCCTACATGCATGTGCTCTCTCCATGGCAAATGCAGCATTTCTGGGAAAATTTGCTTCTTGAAGATGGGATAAATCTGATTTCCTCTTCTGCAGAACATGCACAGCTCATTACTAAGGAACAGCTGATACCATGTACATTCACACTTTGAATTATTCTACCTGAGATTGTCCCTGTGCCCTACCTTCTAGTGCATCACAGATCTAATGAAACCAACCTCTGCTTTAGGGAGGGCACAGCAACTTCAACCCTTGAGAATGGCTATCACAGGAAGTCAATAACTGTAGCAGTTCATGAGGGAATGTGGTGTGAAACAAGTGCTATAGGTACTCTTATAGTTAGCATTTCCAATTTACTCTGTGAAAACCATGGCAAATGTGGTTGCAAGTGTGAAAATTTTTGCAAAGGTATTACTCAAGTACTTGCTGAATTAAGGAGAATTTAGTGTCTTAGCACATAGATACAGTGCTATAAATCCTTAAGACCAAAAGGTCTTAAAGGATTCCATATGAGAGGAAAAGATGCTGTTCCCCTACAGGATTCATATTTGTGGAAGAATACAACTCCTGTTCTTTGCAACACACAAAGACTTGCATGGATTTTGTAGTGACTTCAGGTTGTTTATTTTTAAGAGATCAAACTTGTTTCAAATAAGGCAATAGCAAATAAATAAGGTGCATCCTAGGATAAATAGGATTTATGTTGTTGGAAACCTAGAATTTCATATGTTAAGATCAAGTAATCTGTAATAGCAGCCATCAAAAGCAGTAGTGTAGCCCGCTGAGTAGTACTCTGGGACTCAGCAGACATGGGGCATTTACTTGTGTCTCTGAGCTGCTTAGGCAGGTCCCTACTTTCTGCCTCGGTTATTCCATCTAAAAACAGAAATAATAATAATGTCATACTTTGTAATTCTATGTAATACTACAATAACCTCTTTACATGGGGGAACTAAGAGATATCAGAAGCACAAATGTATTTTCAACAATGGATTGCTGCTTTTAAGGCTCAGAGAAGACTGTTAGCAAAGTTGCTATTTTTGGCTGAAGAGATTGTGGTTTCAAGTTTATTACTAGAATGAAATATTTTCTAATAAAAATAGTATTTCATTTAAAGATTGCTTGCTGAAGAATGTATACTGCAGTCACCACATCAAACTTCATAATTTTTATTCTTTTTTTATGTAATTCTCTTAGTCATTAGTTGTTTATATTACAGCAATAGTGGATGACATACTTATGTTAAGCAGCACTTATTTGAAATAATTAGATTCTGGGCTGAAATTGTCATACTTATTTTCATCCCAAGAGTGAATTTTCTGGATGTTTAATTTTGAAAACCAGAAACTAAGCTGGGTTATTTTTCAGGCTAACAAATTCAAGAAATGTCAGGTATTATTTGGTTTGGGGTTTAGCAATTGTGAAATACACTGCCCAATCTGGTTTCCTTTCATCAATTTGTTGAGTATTGTATTTCATCTTGTTCAAGAAAAAGAAGGGAAAACACAATATACATTTTTAAAGCATATAGTGACTTAGGAGCCCAAGTTTTATGGAAAAATCAAATAGGTAAATTTACATAAGGCACTTAGGCTCAAAGGTTCATAGATATATGTAACTAGGTCTCATTGAAATAAATGTGTTTTAGTTGAAATTAGTTACTTGCAATGGTGTAAGGTACTTTTAAAGTTTCAGTTTTCTTGAAAATTTTGCTCAGAACTGTGTGGTTAGATTAACACCGAAAAGCAGCTGACTACAAATGTGGTCCTATTGTAAAGCTCTTGCTATGGCTAGCACAAGGTGGTAGGAGCAGCCTTGGTCTCTGGTGGCTGCCACCAAGACTCTGTCAGTCAGGGAGAATGGCAGAAATAATGCATAGATATTTTTAAAATTCCTGGAGAAAGGCTAGAATGCCCTCATGAAATGGGCAATTCTGCTTATCCCTTTGACTTTGGGAATCTAGTTTATTCAGTGACTGAGAATCAAAGCAAGAAGAACTACAGCTTTATTTGATTGTATCGATGTCCCACATCATGTGTAGGGAGATTTTTCTCTGTCAATCATGTAAAGCTAACCTTTGAAATCCCTCCTTAAAGCTTGCCTCTACCTGTGCCTACAAATCACTCCCATCTGTCTTTGGTTAGGCAAGTGACTCTTGCTTTTATGCTGAATTGTTTTATTGTTACTTAACCCCCCTAAATAGCCCCTACCCCCTCAGATCTCCCTATGAGCTCTGTCTGATATACAGATTGGGAAAGTTTTGGGGTGGGGGTCTATTATTTTTTCAGTATGTTTATCCTAGCACAAGGGGACTGATTCTTAACTGACACCCCGTGCATCATCATGACACAAAATAATAACAAAGGATTTTGTAGACTTGCAGGTAATCACAATGCAAATGATAAATAATGCTGGGGGGTTGTGTTTTGTGTAAGCAAAGAAATATGGTTAAATCTTCTGCAGGAACTTGAGCCTGTTCAGTGCATAAATCATTCCTAGCCTTTCTGCTACATTAATACGCAATCAACTCCTGCGAAGACCTAACTGTGTTGCTTTCAGGGATCCACAGTCCTTACCTGTAATAACAGCCAAGCTCAACTCAGGTTATATTTAAAATTTTTGCTAATCAGTGTGGATTTGAATGCTTTCTAAAAAGTACTCTGTTAATTTTAAGCGCCGCAACTGGAGCTCTGTCATTAGAAAAGAAACATTTGGGGGTCTGGGAAACAAAACAGGAATGCCAGTAAGGTAATTATCATAACTCTGGGAGCCCACGAAGTGGTGCTTTGTGGTGCGAATGCTGCTTCTCACAGCCCGAGTCTGAAATGAAACATTTCCACTAGATAACTCAAAATAAGTTTTAATGTTATTTTCAATCATGAAAATGTTTCAAACACTCTTCCACCTATTCATTACAGCAAGAGTGGTTATTTCATTTTTTAATAGGAACACTTACAACCAATCCAAGTGTAATAACCAGCAGCAAAAAATTATCAGTGATTTAGCCAATGCTGAACTTCTTACTTGTCAAACAGCGCAGATTGCTTTTTCTCCTTTTCCTTAGCTCTTAGGTAAATTTCACTGCTTAGTAGCATCTCACATCAGACAAAGAGCAGGGAAGGGATGAAAAAGCATGAAGACTAAGCTTTGCAAGGCAAACACAATTTTTTGTTTGTGAATGAAAACCAGGGTTGTAAGCTAAGTAGGAAATGCTGGCTGAGAGCTGTCTCAAATCCCTCCAAGTAAAAACATCAGGGATCAGAAAGGCAGTTCCAAAGGCAAGTGAAAGGCTGTTGAATTACTTTGTGCATGTTTTAATTACCCTATCATCCTGACATTTTTGTGTATTGATTTGAACAGTAGTAATAAAGCGCTTTCCTCCCCTCACTCCCTACTAAGCATTAGAGCTTTGTATATTAGGTATGCTTCTAAGGAGAGAAATTACTCATCTTCCAGAGTGGCCTGAGAAAGGGGGAAAAAAAAGAACAAATGGGCGGGCATGATCTCTTCTGCTATTCAATATGCTTAAATCTAAATTGTTCGTATAATTATTTCAGCATGTATTTTCTTCTACGCTGCAGCCAGGCAGAAAAATTTAAAACATGAGAAATTGGACAATGCTAATGTGAAGTAAAATGTAGTTAAATGTTACATTCCTTTCAATGTAATTTACCAGTAGCTGTGTATCATGCTAAAATTAAAGCAAAGTATTAGCCTGAGAGTCAATGTGTTAGTGGGATTTACAATAACTAATATTTTAATAACTCTGAAAAAAAAAAACCTTGAAATGAACATTGCTAACATTAGATCAAGAACAGCTTTGGGCAAAGGTGACTGGGAAGGATACCTCAGAATAATTTTGAGATGGCATTTTTTGTGAGCTCTTCAGGGATCCTTTGTAATTTAAAAGCCAAGTGCTCACTTTAAGTATTAACCAGTATAAATCATGATAATAAAAGATACAGATAACAACCTTTATTAGGTAATGGCAAAAGAAGATGAAGAAGAAAAACACATCTAGTTTCACAACAGCCCTGAAAGGAAAGCATTTTGAACCTCATGTTACATGCAGATAAACTTAGACTCTCATTTGAGCCTCAGTTCCTTGAGGAACTAGCACCGAGAATTTGGCTCAGCTTAAAATTGCAAATTTTCTCATCAAATCACAAAGCAAGACACTAACAAACTTGAAAATGAAGTCTCTCTGTCCAACTTTTCACTCAGCTGCTGGGACAAGCTGCCTAATGTCTCCCCTACTCCCTGTCCTCACAAATGGGGCTGCCAAACTACTGCTGAGACTTGTGAGACACGCAGGCAAGCAGAGACCAGTGGGGCCCCCACGAAGCTCTTGCATGAAGGATGGGCACATGTATGAGAAATGGGATTCCAAATCCCATCTTTACTCAATAATAATTAATAATTAATTAATACTTAACACCCATCTAGTGCTTTACAAGCATTAACTAATTAAGCTAATTCACCCAAGGTCGGTCCTTTGTACTCTCACAATACCCAAGATCTTTTTGATCATACACCCTAAAGAGTAAAAACAGTATATCAGTACCATTTGTTTTAGCCTAACATTATTTGGCAATTTTGATCATTAGGGATGGAATTAAATATCTACTTGTCCCATTTTTGCATTTTAGTTTCCATTCTGCATTTACTATTTTTATCTTTATTAATAGCTACTGCTCAGTGGCCTTAAAGAATTTCGTCATTCAACAAAAACTTTTCTTTCCAGAGACTTATGCTAATTAGTACCTTGTTTGTGGCTTCAGTGTGATTTATAAGCTACTCTGAGCCCTGAATAACAAAATATCAGGCTGTCTCCATAACTGTCTATTAATTTGTTTATCTTTCTATCTGTCTGCCTATCTGCTGAAATTTAAAACACTGCAATAACTTTAAGAACAGTGACACTAATGCAGCATTAGATTAAAAGAATGTTACTTTATACAGGCGTAAATGTAATTTAGAGGCACTTAGAGGAAGCTATATACTTAACATGATTCTTGCCCAGTGAAGACAGGTTGATCCCACTCATTTTGGGATTACTAATTTGCAGTTAATTAGGAAGATTGATTCTGTTCTCTGATGCATAGGCCCAACCCTAAACGCATTTTTCTGGTTTCCGTGGCACCATGCTAGTTATCATTGTCATGGTGCAAGTATAACTGAATGACATGGTCCTTCATAAAACATAATACTTGGGGAGTTTGGGAAAGTAAATCTAGTAACCCTTAGCAAACATTTTTCTGGTTTACTCTGTAGGCTAAAATCTAGTGCCATCTGCATTGAAAACAACTTTGAGATTTCATTCTTTTGAGAAGGTTTGTTGCAATTAGCAAATAAACCCAGAGAGCTGATTTAATCCTCAACTAAAATAACACAATTTCAGAGTCTGAGGGAAATAAAATATTGACATTTTGCTTGAAGGAACTTGTATCCTTAAATAAATGCAGTGGGCATGGCATACTTAAGCTTGTACCTTTTATAGAAGCTAACATTTATTTTCAATGTGTTATCTCTTGAGGAGATTCTTCCCCTGTACTCTCAAAATACAAGCTGGTATGAACGGATTTGGGGGAGGAGTGAAGATGTTGGAATAATCTGCAGCTAGTGTGGGCTAGCAGTAAATTGCTGCTCCCTTAGAGCGGGGTGTGAGGAAGAAAAGGAAGGAGAGCTGTGCTTCAGGAGGGGGTCTTGGGGCACAGTGTTTTGTAGGGCTGGCCTGGTCTGGTATAGGTTACACCAGGCATGTATAAAGACAGAATCTGTTCTCCTCGTCCCGTGTGATTTATTGAATGAATGTGGCTTCAAAATAATACTTTGGATGCGTCTCTTTCCCTGTGCTTGAAAACAATTCATGAAAAGTACTTCCAGTAAGCTAAGCTTGTTTCCACGCCTTCCCCTTGTTTCAACCTGGCATTTTTCCTAGGTTTGGGCTTCAATGCAGTTATCAGACCTGGGGAGCTTTAGACCTTTGCAAAGACAAACCAGGACAAGTCTTGCTGTGCCTCTGTCACACCGGACTGTGTCTGGCTGCAGTGGTCTTCCTAGCTAGTCCTCTTTCTTTGCATCAGTACTTTCCCTTGCTGTTGCAGGAAGCTGTAAGAAGCACACGTCCTCCCATCTCTATCGCACCAAGGTTACAGTTACACTGAGGTATTCTTCCATGGTCAGACAAATTTCTGGGCAGACTGTTTAAATAAAAGCACACTTTCTAGCAATTTTGCATCAGAAAATCTGTCCCAGGTTATCTGCCACAGGAGTACTACACTAATGATTACAAATTAATTAATTAATTTATCCTTTTTCAAACAACTAGGAAACTTTTCAAAACAAGTCTATAGAAAGTTCCTAGGTACTGTTCTAAAACAGCAAAATGAGGTATGTTGAGTCAATCTGGAAAAGTATAGACATACTAAATGTAAGGACCTATAGACGGCCAGAAGCATTTTCTTATCCATTTGGGGAAAGAGATAAGAAGGATTGAGATACTTGCTGTAGAATAGTTCCCAGGCTCAGTAATTTTCCTTTCAAAATTTCAGTGTCACTGTATTCACCATCTTTCTCTATCCCTTAACCTTTCAGTTTTGCAGTCTGCAGTGTTCACAATCCCACAAGCCACTGGTTGCTAATGAAGTGAATAATATCAAATCTGAAAATATCCACTGATGTAAGCATGCAGTGTAGCAAGAGCAGGCACTGGACACACCTCTCAGTCAGTCCCATCAGCTACTTCAATGTACATATGTGGCTTGTTGTCAATACTTGTGGTTGCAGCCCAAGAGGATCAGGATCAAAGCAAGAGCTTTCCTAGTTCAAAGCCAAATTTGTGTCTTTGCTGGCTCATTTGAATTTTTCATCCAGACTTTCATGGCTTCCTTGTGTGCTTGTAATTACCACATCTTTAAAACCTGACAATCCCTTCATATGGGCCAAATTCTTTTCTCGGATTGCACTTGTGCTCTACACAGGGGTCCAAGAAAAGACATACATATGCTTTCTACAGCACAAACTTTAGGCCTAAATGTGATCCATAAAAATGCGAATAGAAAAATAGGCAAGTTGTGAGCATATACTTCACAGACAGGAAAAGAAAGTACTTCAGAAGCTTCTGAATAGTATCCTTGGGGCCTGATATGTACTTTTAGGATCTCCAGTAGACATTAGGATAAGTAGATAGTTGAATATTTTCCCTTTGAACAGTAGATCAGCCCAAATCTGCCTGGCAAAAGAATTAAGCAGAAGCTTAATTAATCATGTATTAGTATTTCCAGTGGATGCGTTGCAGGTTTTCTCCTGGTTTGAATACCAAAGCTCCGATCTCCACATGTGTGCTTCTAACTCCTGATTAGGGCTTAGCTTCCATTGATTTTCATGACCAAGACGATGAGCACCTTTGCAACACTTCCAGCAACACAAAAGGAGCACAAACTGGCAGCTCGGGTTTTCTCTGGGGTGGGGAAATCCCATGTAAGTGCAGAGTCAGTGAATCCAAGACTCACACCGCTGTACCCACACCCACATATTCTGAATACACATAGTTTGT
This sequence comes from Psittacus erithacus, assembly GCA_009867235.2. Classification (NCBI taxonomy): domain Eukaryota; kingdom Metazoa; phylum Chordata; class Aves; order Psittaciformes; family Psittacidae; genus Psittacus; species Psittacus erithacus. The sequence goes on along the minus strand of WYDI02009121.1, from coordinate 12,831 downwards.
GGGTGACTCGCTGGTAGCAAAGATCAGATAACAAGAGTTTAGAACAGGCAGTAGGAAGCCTTAAACCTGGCGTGGAGGAAGAAAACCTGACTTAAAGATCATGGGGCCGTAATCAGCTTTTGCTTGCTTTCTGCACTGTCCTTACTGGACACGGAAATGAACCACAGAGAAGCAGAAAATTGGAAAATATTTATAGAAGGCACCAAAAGGATCTGCTTCTGATTTGAATCTTCCATTATATGTGTTTTTTAACCTCATTGTTAACTCCTCCTCAACCATGCAATCAACAGGATAATTGCCAGCCTTTCTCAGCTTTTCTATTCATACACTTCTGGAGGTCCTGTCCACTGCTTAGCAGTGATTTAAATTCTCTTAAATATCAGCTTATCCTCTTCCTCTGACTCATGGTTTCCTCTTTCCTCCATTTTATTTCCATTTTCCTTCCAGAACCTAATTCATGACCACCTCTGAGCAGAGTCAGCAGCCCAGCTCAGCTGTAGCGACTCCCATTACCCCTTACTTCCCTCTGCGTCTTTTTAAATCCTTTCCTGACCTCCAGTAGGCCTTCCTACCTTGGATAATCCCACTGAGGGGTGCTAGCCTGTCTGGGAGTCTCTCCCAGGCTTGCATCAGCCTGCCACACTCAAATCTTATGCTCTGAGGCTTCCTCAGGTCAGACACATTCTGCAATGAATCTGACCTGGGGAAGCCCTGAAGCACAAGATATTTGAAAGAAGGATCAGTCTGAGGTTTGAAGCGAAGAAGGGGGGTGGCGGGGAGTGTGTGAGAGATTCATGTTCAGACCAGGTCTTATTGTTTCTGAACCAGTTTTTCCACTGCTAGCTAACCATCGCAGGTACCTGAACCACATTTCCTAAGCTATTCAGCAGGTCAAATTACTTGTTATAGAGGTGGAAATAAGAAATAGGGTTTTTTTTTCTCCCATTGTTTTCACCTAAAAAGTGATTTATAAAGGTGTATCTGGATGTATGCTTGTAAGTGCAGTGAAGCGTTTAGAGATTACAGCCGCTTCCTGCATGAAAATGGATAAATATAAATGTTTAGCATGCTTGTTTAAAATGTGAAAGAAAGTAATATTGATTAGGGCTGTGTGTTTGTTTACACCATTTCGGTAGTGTTAAGATGCCTGGCTATAATTACCAGGACCTGTCCACCTGTCAAAGAGCAACTGGGTTGTTTCACCATTGTCTGCCAGCAGTAAATCTCTCGGTCCGTATGGGCCTCACAAAAATGAAAAAAAAAAAAAAAGAAAGAAAAGAATACTTTCTTAACCATGCAGTTCATTACGAAAACCACATGCTTCCTAAAGCTTTTTGGCTGTCACTCTGCCATACATTATTATTTGTAGAATTTGGGTATGAAAAGTAACCAGGTATGATGTAATTATTTTCATGTTTAAAACAAAAGCCAATAAAAATGCTCCAGCCCTAAAATCATGACAGAAAATAGTTGCATTGCACAAATGAGTTCTTTAAAAAAGGAAACTCATTCTATATATAGTTCTCTTATCCAGCTATGCCTAAAATAGGACTAACTCTATCCAGTAGCCCAATTACATAATAACGTATATTAAAATAAGTCTCCCTTAATGTTACGTTGCAGAGGTTTTGGAGTCCAGGAACAACCTTGCAATGGGGACACAGTGACCTTTTAAAAAGAAAAATGAAATGAAATACACTTTCATTTTCCAGAAATATGCATGAAAGTAAAAACTTGACAGCATGGAAGAACATAAGCAAATATATCTTTTTATTTGAAGATAAAAAGAAGCAGGGGCTACATAGGGAAAGGAAAAAACCTGTGAAAAAAACGGATGATGCAGTTTTTACGAATAAGCAGCTTAATGTATCTTGGCACCCACAGTAAGCCTTGTAGGAGCTCAAAGTGCCTCAGGCAATCTGTGAGCAGAATAGCAATTTTATTACTTTGTCATTAAACCAATTTCACAGCAGTATTGTTTGTTAATGAGCAGCGGCAAACGAGCGAAGATGTCACACACTGGAATAGCAGTGAGATTTGTGACCCAAGCTCAGAGCACTAAGATGGAAAGACCATGGCTATAAAAAAGGAAATACTTTGGGATGAAATGCAAAGTCTATACAGCAGAGCTTGTGTTTATGAGCTACCATTTTGCTAAGAGCTGTGAGAGAAATAAAGGTCTGGAAATATGCAGTTAAAACAGGGCCTATAAAATTAAAACCAAATTAAAGTATAGCAGAGGATTACTGCACAGGCTGTACTCTACAAAATATATTTTAAGTGATGAGGTGAAATCTAAATCAGTTTTGTTTGAATTTAGTTGGTATTTATAAAATTCAATAAAGCAATGCCAAATTCAAAACCAAAGCAGCAGCTCAGTCCTGTGGTCTCTGTTCTATAAGCTTCACTTTGAAGAAATTCAACTTACCAGTACTTAATTAGCAACTTGGTCTGTCTTTATGAGCAAAGATAATGTATAGATTTGTATAGGAATATAAATACTGAAAAGACATAATCAGTCTGCCTGCACACACACGCGTGCATGGAGGAGCCCTGATTCTGTGCTAAACAGTGAATCAGAGTCACCTAGCAAAGATAGATTATGTGAAGCTGAACTGCACCATTTGATGGGACTCTTTTTTTTTTTTTTTCCTTCTTTCCTCCCCCCCCCTCCCTCTTTTTTTTTTTTTTGAGCCAGGGCTGATCTTACAAAGAGATTGGGAGACAGCCTTGAGGGATACAAGAAACAGTGCCAAGCAGGCACATTACTGAGTCCCTGCAAGGCATCCCGAGGTGAGTTTGCTGCCTGAGCTGTCTTTCCGTGTTTATACACAGGGAAAACTAGTTCAAGCAATGCAATAAGTGGATCAGCATGACTGACTTAAAGGAAGAGGGGAAAAGTGGCCCACCATTTTGCTCCATTTGCGCTGGAGATGGGGAAATAGTTTTGCTGTTGGGACTTGCTTCTGCGCCACCTCCTCTTTTTCCTGCAATGAAGCCCCACCCCATTTGTTTCTATTACAATCACATTATTTAGCATAATTATCCTCTTAAAGATATCTAGATCACTATAAATGCTTCCATTCTTTTGGCTGTTTGCTACCCCACCCATGAGGATTTCGGCACAGTGACTACCGTACATTTGTGGAATGCTTGAAGGGCTCTGGCAAAAGAATAGATTTAGAGCATTTGTGTGTGTCTGTGTGCCTGTGTGGATCTCACTCCCAGTTTCTCACCCTCTGTGCGCATAGTCAATTTGAACAATGTATTTCACTTCAGTTCACAGGCACGCTGACCTCTCTATCCAGTGATTAATATTTTTAGATGCTTGGTTTCATAGCTTGGTGACTCGTGCATGTTTTCTGCTATTTAACTAAGTGGGTAAAGGGGACGCTGCAGGAAATGCTCATTGTTGAGCTGTAGGCGGTGCTCACAGTTCTGGGAGCTCAGCTTAAGACTGTTTTCTGCCTGACAGGGCAAGACCCCTAGACAAATCCCTGGCTGGGTCTATGGTAGTTGGCAGCCGTTCAAAACTGGTTCTCTGCCAGCAGTATTACTAGATAGCTAGACAGATCAATTCACTTTTACATTCCCACCATTATTTATAGCACTCTATATCTGTTCTTGCTTATGAACTAATGATTAGCAAATACAGTACACATAAAACATAAGCATTTGTTCTGTGGAAGGCTTTCTGTTGCTGATATTGCAGATAGTTTTACAGGTCACAGAGCCTTAAAAAGGATTTAAAGGGCATGTCTTGTGTAACATTTGTTCCTTTGAAAATGATGCTCCCTTCCTATTTTTCTGTAATTGAAGAGGATAGAAAGGTTTACTTGCTGCTTATGTTTCACTGAATTCTTGCATTTCCTTCTTCTCCCACAGACTTCTAAGGAAAACGTGTAGGAAGAGAGGCTTATACAGTATTATTTGTTATTTAAGAACTGTAATTCTATGTACCACTTAGGCTTTTCTTCTCAAAAAGATCTATCAGGTTGGTAAACACAAAACAAAAAACCCCCACCTGTCAACCCTGCTCATATTTTAGAAGAAGTCAAGGCAACTGGAAATTTGTAAACTGTAGGGAAAGCCAGATGATTTGAAAATTGGTGTGAAAAATACCGTACCTTTACCAGATTCTTGTGGCTGTTAAAATACTAGATATAGTATTAATTGCTTCAGTTACTTATATTTCTGAGCTAGGCTAAGAAAGGTCAGCCCAAACCTAAAACCCCAGCTCCAAAACCACATAGATCTACTGGTACGAACAGATATGATCCAAAGTTACTGGCCAAATTAATCCCTGGCATAAACACAGCAAAGTAAGTGGGCCTGCAGAATTGAAATATTTTTTAGCTGATCACTGCTAATTGTCTTAGCTCAAGTTGCTGTGAGGTACTAATGCTTATGCTTACTATACTGAACATTATTTCCCTGGGCAGTTAGTTCACAGTAAGGTGGCAAACACACTTTCACTTCCCTGAAATAAAGTTCAAACTTACTGCCACATGTGAACTTTCAAAAGTTTCAAAACTTACCCACACTGGACTGCATGAATTCAAGTTGTGCTGCTGCTGGCTGGAGAAATGTCATATAATAAGGAAATCTGGTAACTTGGCTTCCTAAACTGTAAACTATTTGATGCTTTCATCTGTGATGGAACATATTGTCAATATATTCTTCCATTTGGCAACAAGTGCCTTCCTTGTAACCTCAGTTCCCTTACTCAATTCCTCTTGAGCATCCAGGTACTCATACAGAGGTTCCTTGGGAGCGCAGTGCTACAATAGGTGTTTTACAGGACACTGAGACACCTTATCAAACAGCATAAATTAACATTATAATAGTTATCAGCATAACTTTACCAAAGTGATTTTCACAAGTGAAAGTCTGGCCCAATGGAAAAGTAAAGATAGAATTAGCTTTTCATACCACTTAGCACCAAAAATAAGTGAAGGGGAATAGAAGTGCTTGAAGAACATAACATCCCTAAAGGGCACATGCTCTGGTAAAAATCTTTCTGCTTAGAAAAATATGACTGAAGCTGATTTGTGAATGTTCTGCACATTGTGTGATCACGTCCTCACTCAATGCACACAAAAGCCCACAATACTTATTAAAGAAGGAGTATACCAAGACTGTTTTATACTCCCTTTGTATTAAGTGGTTTATGTACCCAAGATGTGGGTCAATGAAGAATCAGGAATGCTTGCTTGGCAAAAATCTTCCTGAGTCAGAATTTTCAAAGAGGCAGTTGTATCTAGTGACCAGTATATAAAAGTGAATAATCCAGAATAATAGACCTTTCTATAGCTGTCTGAAAACTCAGATGTCTTCTTTTTTGTTGTTGTTGTTGTTATTTGGAGGATAAAATTGGGATGGTGAGCTCATTAGTTCAGTGCTACCAATGATCAAAGAGCAGTTTCCAGGTGAAACTAAGCACTGGGAGAAATTTGAAGATTTAGATTGTACTTTATGTGCTTTTATTCTTATCCACTTAAAATACATAAAATCGTAAGCGATTGACGTTAACCTTCCACTGAGTATGGGTTAATTTAAAGAGGGCAGAAACAAGAAAATTCTACATTTCATCTTTAAAACTGCCAGTAGAAGCAGAAATTAAAAAATGTGGATTGTCGCAGAAGAGCATTTATGCAGAATCAGAAAAAATATAGTCTAGAATGTGCTTGGTGCCTTAAATAGGTTGCAATTGTTCTTTCATTTCTACTAGCTTTCTCATTTTATTCTTTTTCTTCTGTATTCCTTACCTACATTCAATAATTGATGTAAAACACAGTTCATACAGAGTTTCTCAAGTCAAAATTCCATATTACACTTGCATGGTAAAAATCTCTTCTTGGCCAAGACTATCACTGAGGCAAACCTTATAAAAAATTCTTTTTTCATTGTGGGTTTCAAAACATTGCATTTTGAAGGGGGTTTTATGGTCTTTTATCAGGCAACATAAAATGTGCTGTATTTCACTTCCTTGTTTCAACATAAATCACCACCCAAAAAGTTTCTACAGCTCTTTACATTGTCTGGCCTTGTTCATTTGTAAACCTGAAAGTCTAATAAAGACAGTTTTCTCTGTGTAGGAAGGAAATGACATTTTACATGGCAAAAATACATTTTAAAAGCAACACTACATTTCAAAAATTTATATATTTCATGTTGATGGACACAGTATCCTGTAAGCCGGCCAGTAAGTGCTTTGGAAGACACCAGGGATATTTCTGTTTCATATATTCAAAAAGAAATTGTGGTCATGTGGAACTTCCTTAACACTGTATTCTTTTGTGAAGGTCTTGAATTTGGTGAGTCTGTTTATTTATGTTTTCCATAATGTCTTTCTCTCTCCCAACTTTAACTTTTCAGTGCCTACTAAAGCCAAGTGGTTCAGTCAATGAGAGCTTTAAAAGGAGAGAAAGGAAGGCACAGTAGTTCAGAGTTTATTTCTACACAGAACAACATCGCTTTCTGGAGGGAAAGATGAGTCCTGCTGATCCCTTGAAGGTCTCATTACTCAGATATGGGGGGCTGAACTCAGAAATAAAGCCTGTCATTCAATTCCAGATGAGGCCTTGGTTGCTTCTTATACATTTAGCTTTATTTTTGATCCCTCATTTCTCAGACTTTACTGTCTCTCTGGATGAAAAGTAGATGCTGTCTTCCTCACAGATGTCTTGGGTGGTTTTCCTGAGGTGAATCTTTAGTTTAAGATTCTTTTAGAAAATTCATTATGAATGTCTGTTTCCTTAATTATAATAAGCTAAAATAATTTTATTTAGAAACAACAAATTTCACTCTTGCCGGGTATCCCGTTGGTAAGGCTAACCAAAGGCCAATACAAAGGACAAAACAGTCTGATCAGTTAAAAAGCCAAGATGACTGTTGGCTGACTTGTTCGGGAACAAACATTCTCAAGACCCATTCTTCAGATGAGACCTAACTTTATTAGGCTGTCATAGTGCCTGCCTAACTCTCAGTCATGTTAATGAAGTTATCCATGTGCTTATAGACAGGCACACACTTAAGTAAACTGCTAAAACAGGGAGAGCAAGTCTCAACAGTCTTTGGCACATTGAGGTTCTGGAGGGTCGTGTTTGCATAAAAGCAGTTCTGAGGAGGAGATTTATTCCTCAGCCACATGACTTAATGTTTATTTTTACATGTCAAAACTCCCACTTAAACATAAAATTTTGTTTCTCTCCAAAAACCAGACAAACCCAGAAGCAGTGCTGTGGTTTGAGCATCAGTTTAGCTATAACATTTCTTTCAGCTTTGAAACATGACATGACAGTAATGCAAAATTAAAGATAAATTCAGAATCACCCCATGAACCTGGGATGAGGTTTGCTTTTTTTTTTTTCTTGTTGAAATGCAGTATTATATTAGTTTTATGTGATGATGCTCACTGCAATTTTTTCCTACAACCCTACTCAGAAGTTTCTGGTTTTCCTTTTGCTGAGAACTATAGTCCAGGACACCTAATTTGTAGGCTTATCAGTCATAATTCAGCATCTTCTAGAAGCTCCATGTGAGATGTGAAGCTTACTGTAGACAACATCCATTTAATAGTGGGTAAATTTCAAATGGCCTTTACCTGCTTTTATAAATACCACAAAGCACATGTCTGTTCTAGGTACATGATTAGCTTTGGAAATCTGTAGCCTAAATTATTTAATCACCTGACAAGATTCTCACAGTCTTTCTGACAACAAGTATTAGCAGTGAAGTCAGCAAAAGGATTTACCATGTGAACAGTATGCAGTCACCAGACTGTAACACCGAGATGGAGCTGTGTGCTTCTACACCAGTGTTAAAACACTAAGTAATTAAACACTAAACTAGTAAAGGTAAGCTGGTGAACAACAGCAAAAGCTATTTCTTGGAATCTCATACTAATATATTTTTGTGTTATATGACAACATATTATAGATGAAGATAAAATACAATAGAATAGCATTAAAATATGTTAGGTGAGGAAGCATAAAAATAATATAAACCCAGTTTTTAAAGTATCTTTTTATCCTAAACATAAATGTGATTTGCTGCTTTATTCTTGACTTTCCCAGAAAGTCATACTTGAGCACCATGCAGATAATGTAAGTGAAGCAATGGCTGGAGGCTGGTGGGTTAAGATCGTGTTTTCAGAGGGGTTTCATTCATTTAGTCTCTCCTTCTGATTGTCTGTTCCCATTTCCAAGCTCGTTGAAATGAGCTGGAGTTTTTCCTCACATTTCAATTCTAAATTTTAGATCAGTCCTCAAATAGCACTTGTAATAAGTTACTCGAACAGCATCTGCAGGGCAATACATAAAGATATGGTAGAGTTTCCTGCAAACTGGGAAGGAAAGGACCTTTGTAGACAAGTTGAAAGACTGGCAATTTCTGTCCATCTCTGGCTTTCTTCACATGTCATGACATGGAGAGAATAACAGATGACTGCAGATACCTGCAGCATCACCTCTAACATCACAGAAATGTTACAGTCCTCAATACTCTTCACCACTATGTGAAATCGCAGACACATCTGTAAGCCATACTACAAAACATGTACTTGATATAGGTATTTTATGTTAACCTCAGAGCACAGATTTTGTGCCTGCATACTCCAGTAATTTTGAGGCATATGAATGGTCTGCAGTATATTTAGTGACTTTACCAATTTAAATGAACTATGGTACAGTAGTAATGCAGGATATAACATTATGGTGATGATACAGAGGGGAAATACTCCCACAGACTCTCCTCCAGTAATATCCTTATCTGTGTTTTCTTGATGCTTGGTCTTTAATAGGTTACTCTGACTCTGACTTTGTACTGCAACTTACTCCCAAGAAACATTCATTTACGGGGATACAAGCTACCTGAAACATGAATTGTCTCAGAGGAAACAGAGTACTCTTTGCTTACACTGGCATGCTCAGAAAAGGATACTAATATTCTTGTCTCCATCCACTGTAAAACAACCAAATAACATCATTGTTAAACAGATCAGAAAATGCTCTGGTGTACATGCTTCACCTTTGCAATGAATCTGCAAGTTAAGAAAAATGGCATCACAATTAAATGATGATTGTTTAAAATTATTTGTTTACTTAAAATCTTCAAATACATATAAGAAAAAATTACCTAAAAGAAAAAGAAAACAGATGCATTGATGTTTACTACTCACAACTTTCCTCCAGGACCCAGTATTGACTGGGCCTGCAATTTCCATTACTGTAAAACATATTACAAAATTTGGGGAGATCCTGGTCTGATGACACTCGCTGCTTGTCCCAAAGTAAATGAAGAGAATTTTTGTAGATATTGAGAGACTTTACATAGTGCAAACCCAGGAAAATCAGACTTACGACTCCTGTGATAGGCCTAGAACTAGGTCTCTGAAAACCGGTGGATCACAGAATCATGGAAGGTGTGGTTTGGAAGGGACCTTAAAGATCATCCAGTTCCAACAACCCTGCTACAGGCAGGGACACCCTCCACTAGACCAGGTTGCTCAAAGCCCTGTTTAACCTGGCCTTGAACACTGCCAGGGATGGGGCAGCCACATCTTCTCTTGGCACCACCTGTCAGTGTCTTGCCATGATCACAATGAAATATTTCTTCCTAATATCTAATTCCGCTTATTGTTCTTTTGTTGGACTCTGGCAGTTTCGTTCTTCCACTGGGAGCCAAAGTGGATTGACTTTGCTATTCCCCTCCATGGTGTTCATGAGATAGTTGATGGGTTTATTTTGGGTTTTTTTCAAATCACCTGTTACAAAGAATTTCAAGTTTATTTGCTTAATAGGAAATGTATCTAAAATAAGTCCATGAAAATGGGCCTGAATAAAAACTACACAGTGCTGAGATGAACCAAAATGCAGAGAAGGTTATGTATTTCTCATCCTAATAGATAAAAATAGTTGTTTTGCCTGATGCCACAGTTTCTGAAGTCTGCATCAACAATCTTCTCTTTTTGAACCAGGGCTCTAACAGCTCCTATTCAACCATGACAGTGAAGATCCCACATTTTATTGCGCTCTGTTTTAAGTTCCACTTCTTCAACGCAAAATGTAGGTTTGCCCAGCCAAACACTTCAAATGTCCCACTTTTCTGTACACACTATAGAAGTACAGTAAGTTCCTCCTTTCCCTGTATGTTGTGCCCTCCCACTTTCAGTGGCTGATTTTTTATTTTCTTTCTGATTACTCGCTTGGATTTCTTTTTGCTGTCTTCCCTTTCTCTGAGGGAGCCATTAACCTAGACAGTCACGAGGACATAGTGATTTGTCTGTCTACCACTTTGGTACAGTGTTTATCTCATGGATAAGGAAGTATTCATATATAAAAACATTTGCAATATCAGCCCTGAGTTCTAGTCCAGTTCATATTAGTACTTGCCAAAAGTCAGTTACCACCATTTGTTTTGTGTCTTGTGAGAGGTGAATTGGTGGGTCTCAGAATACATATCATACAGTCAGAATAAATTGGCATCCTCTTTAGTAGTCCCTTAAGTTGAAAATATCTGAAGTTGAAAACTTCTATTTTTTATTTAGAAATTAAATATATGAAATCAAAAGCACAGAATGAGAACAACATTCTTTTTGTTTATTTTCCAAAAGCAGTCAATCCACACTTACAGGAGAAGATAAAGATGATAAGAAAAAAAACCAACCTGGACAGAAATAATCAATTAAACACACAAAAATTAAAAAAAGAAGAAGAAAAAAAAACATTCAATTCAAATACAGAGGTAAAATGCTCTTTTATGTTCCATTCCAAGTCCTGCAGCAACAATAACATTCTTTTGAGAATCAAAAGTGAAATCCAGGCATTCTTATCTCACAGAAAAATATGTGTTTTGATTGAGCATTTATTTGAGATTAAAATTCTTAAATATTGGGCTAATTATCCCACACAAAAAAAAAAATCTTAGAAAGACTTCTGAAAAGTTACATATGAATAACAGTTGCAGAAAAAATTGTAAACCAGATTCAAGTAATTGTAGCTACTGCTATCAGGCTTTCCACCATCATCAGAGTTTCAGTAGAAGGTAAATCCTGTGCCGTATAAATTCATGGATATGCTAGTGTCTAGATATTTTTATGCCCATCGTAGTCAAATTGTCACAAAACCAGTAGAAATTGTATCATGGCAACAAAAGGAAAATTAAAGGTGAGATGGGGAAGAAATAATTAATATCATTAACCAATAGGAAACTGAGCATCAGGTAGACTAAGGGCTTGATGATTAGTAAAACTGTAGGAATAGCATGGAATATGTCTCCGAGGCATAGCAAAAGCAGAGTTTCCTACTTTGCCCTTGCTCATTACGGTGATATGTATTCATTACTGACCACAATCTGCTATAGGTTGCTATCATTTCCATGCTGGTGGTTTCCCTGGCTTGGAGGAGGTGTTAGTGGAAAAGGAATAAATTCTAAACTTCACTCACTCCTACTCTTTCTTTACTTACTTGCTTCTGAAAGTGTAAGTCTTACACCCTCTCAATTCTTTTCATTCGAGTCATCACCTACAATTAATTGATTACATGTTAATAAAAAGAATATGTGACAGATTCAGAAACCAGACACAATTCACTTGAACGAAACCCCTACTTCTATCCATAGTCTGTCCTTCCTTTGTATTGCCACCAAGGAGTAAAATAAGCATCTATCATTCTCTTTCCAGGTTCACAATGATTCTGAGTTTCTGGCTCCTAGGATTTTGCATTACATGTTTGCACTATGCAGTTTACAAGCTGTTATTTTAGCAGCTGGTGGGACCTCCACTGGTAGATTATCCCCTACTCTTGCCAAAGGATGATGATGTATTAGGTCTTTCCTCTTTCTAACTACCATGATAGTACAATGAGCAAGTATCCACACTTCTCTTCCTGATAATCTATTGGTATAGATCTGTGGCTTCCTTTTAATGTCTGGTTCATTAGATGGTATAAATGTGTGTAGCTGTGGTTGAGAAGAGCAGGGAATGTCAAGGTTAAAGTTTGTTATGACTGTCATGTTTGGGAATGGAGAGCTATGTACAATTTCTGCTCTGAGTCTCTGCGCATAACTGCAATTGACACTGGCGTTACACATTTACCTGAAAGCTGTTTATTGCCCTGTAAGTACTCCCTGTTACTATGAGTGACCAGGACAGAATAGATCAGAGTACCAGTTATTATAAATCTCCTTGAAACTTTCTGTGAAGCTGAGTTAAAGAAATGATGGTACAGGATCTAGAAATGTAAAACCCAACAGATAATAGCTCTGTCCCTAAAACTACACACGCAGAGGCGTTGCTCTAAGAATATTCAACAGTGTCATTTATTATGTAGTGGACACTATATAGTTGCCCTCCTCTGACACTAGCAGTACAAGTGCTTCATGAGGGAATAAACCCCTGAAAGCTTAGTTGCAATTTACTTCTTTACTTCCTGCACACAGTAACAATGCTAGCTGAATTGGAAAGCATTATAAAATTCATAAATATATAAGTAGCCATTATCTAGTGGAAAACATATGTCTGACTATAGAACCTAATCCACTGCCCAGTTACTCGAATTTTAAACTAATGTAACTCCATGGCAATCAATGAAGATACTGGTGTGCAACTGCAACTGAAGTAGCGTAAGTCAGATTAGGTTTTTTAGTACATGTAAGGGTCATTTTGTGTAAAAAGAAGGCCACCATTTTCGTTGTGTGTTTATTTTGGGTACCTTAATCCAAATGGCCAGAAAAAAAGAGGCACTTAAGAATAACCGGATACTTTTAAAACCTGTTTGTACTGTGACTGACAAAAAGCTGAGAATATTTAGCTACATAATCCTTTGGGGG
>WYDI02009119.1:0-10682 GCA_009867235.2 Psittacus erithacus | reverse complement strand
CAGCTTCTCTGGGCACCCTGTGCCAGTGCCTCAGCACCCTCACAGGGAAGAGTTTCTGCCTAAGAGCTCATCTCAGTGTCCCTAGAAGGCCCCTCTGATGCCACCCAGACAGAGATTTTTATCTTGTGATAGTCCCTTTGCCAAAACCAGATGATCCCTTGGCACTGGTGGAATCATGTCCTTGCTGCTAGGGTAAAGCTCGAAGTAAATCTCCAATGTTGTATGATGGACAGCTCAGGAGCTACAGACAACATGGGAGTAGATACGGAGTGACTCTACTCCACCCCTGAAGGGACGTTGTAGTGTATGAATGGAGAGAACAAGCCTACTTTGGCCACACAGCCTGGAGAGGATGTGGCAGGAGGGTGCTGGATAAGGGCACGTACCTGCCAGCGCCTACCTGGCTGCTGCTCTGCCACTGTGCCCTCATTCCTGCAGGAGAGGGACAAACTTGGCCAGGGGCTGTTGTTCTGGCAAGGCACATGTAAGCTTGTGGTAGATCAATAATGATATTTCACAGATTTTTATGAAGCCCTTTATTTTTTGTCTTAAGGCTTAATAAAAACTGTTACTCGAAACTAAAACTTTACATATATACAATACAAGAAATAAATTATGTTTTAAGTCATACAAAAACCACAATATACAAACAGGGATTTAAAATCTAAACATGGCACGGTGACAAGTCACAGATACCAAAGGCTTCAGTTATTGAGGCCTTTGCACAACACCATGGAAAAAAAAAAACAAACCCCCCCCAAAAAAACCAAACCCAAACAAAACAAAAGAAAAAAAAACCCAAACAACACAAAAAACCCCAATTAACCAACCAAAAAACAGAAGAGAAAAAGAAAGAAACAGAAAAAGAAACATCTCCAATGTGCTTGCTTTGGTTGGACTGAAGCTCTACAAAACCTCAGAGAATTGCAGGCCTCAGAAGGACTCGTTAAGTCTTCAGAACTCAGCGCACCATCTGGCAACTCCACTCTTTGAGACTGCATTTCTACACGCCGAAAGTTCAAGAGTTGTAACACCGAGTCTCCTTCCAGAAGGCAGATAATAACGTAGTTCACCTCTGACAACGTCCGCTCTGCTGTAGGAAACAGGACAGCTTTGGTCTGTCCAGCTCAGAGCAAAGCCAAGTTCACCTGGCACCAGGGAATCCAACCAGGATTTGCCATTAGGCAATGGGGATCGGATGTTGTCTGTTTGGCCCAGTTGAGTAATTCCACAAATGATAAGGTCTTAACTGTGCACTGGTACCAGAGCAGCACCAGGACAGAGGTGAATGCATTCTCAGTAGTTAAAGGGACTGGTGCAAAGCTCTTCTGAAGCAATCATGGTTCGTTACCTTCCTCCTCCCTTACAGTCACTGGTGGGGCAGCTGCTTTTTGCCTCTTACAAAGAGATCAACACGATGGACTCGGCAGTCTCACCGCAGACACTGACTCAGAGCAAGGAGCAGCTGCCAACACCATCATCTGCCATCTGCAACGTGTCCTGCCCTAGGTACCGTAGGGACGGAGTATCACCTTCTGATAAGGTAAAATATAGAGATTTAAATATCAGCCAGATAGAGAACATAATTTTTAAGGCAAGCAAAGGACAAATTGTAAGTGGCATTGTGCTTATCCCCATATTCCTCCCCTGAATATCCCCAAACACTTGACCTGTGCTGATCTCATCTTTCCATGGCCCATAGTGCTATTGGAACCACATTAACTTCTATGCTAGATCCTAATCTGTTTTGACAGCTCTGTAGCCAAGAGTGTGATGGGCAGTTAGCATTGTTATCTTCTCAGCTCCACTGGCTGGCAGACCAGTAGTTCATTGCTGAGCTCTAGATCTGTGAAGACCTCATCCATAGTTCTAGTTAATGGGAAATGCAGGGCAGGAAATGCAGTGTGTAACAGGTCAGGGTAAGGTTAAATGCACAAACCAGGCTTCTTGAGGAAGGGAGAACATCGTTTTAGTTATTCTAGATCCAAGCCAGAGTTTCGCCAGAGCATCTTGCCATCCCTGTAGCCATCTAGGTTGCCCAGTGGTGTCTTTAGAGAAGTCTTCAGAGCACATTTGAAACAGACCTGGGAAAAGCAGAGAGGGGAAAAAATGCAGTTAAATGCAGACGATAGGAGGAGTAATAAAGAATTCCTAAGAAACTCTGGGACACTAAGAACAGGTTTGGACAGTACAGGTTGGTATTTTACTCTGACAAAGCAGCACTTTGCCCAGTAGCTGCTCAGTGAAAGCCCGAAGCAGACATTATGTACACAAGTAGGCTGCAAGGAGAAATTACAGGCCTTGATGCTAGACTCTGCCTGTTCAGATCCATCCAGGGTGAACAGATGTGTGCAGACGCAGTCTCCAAGCAGGGAACTATAATCATGCAGTGACTTGGCAGGAATGGAGAGCAAAGAGCAAGTAACTGCTCGTGACCTCTGGAAAGGATTACTTCCTAGAAAACACAACGTGTTGGAGCTCTTATCTGCCTCGTGTAAATGCTGTACTCCACGAGGAAGCAGGAAGGGCATGTCTGCCAGCAATTCTGTTTTATGGGGTTACAGAGAGGTGTATCAAACCAGCCTTTTATTGAACCTGCAGGAATGTTTACTCGATCTTTCACAACTCTGTGGCAGAGCAACAAGTTTTTGCACAGAGGCTTCATTCACAGTATTGCTGGCTACTGTGTGTAGCATAGCTTGATGGGTTTTGCCAAACCTGGAACCAGCTTGCATTTCTGAGCTGAGCTCTCCTGCCCAAGAGGGTTGTGTAAAGCACAGTGCTTTGCTAGCCCTAACATGCACTTTGTCTCTGGATTAGAAGGGACAAAGCTTTAAGTTTACAATTTGGAATGCAAGAGAGAGAGCAAAAGGCTGAGTTTCATCTGAAGGAGACTACCGTTTAGTTAAATGCACAGGGATTCATTCAGAACACGACGAGAGGCAGTCTGAAGCAATCAAGCTGTCCCTGCTAGGACCAGATTTACTGTTAGTCAAGCTCTGAGGACTGATCCTAAGTGTCTGAAAAGTCCCCCAGAGGTTAAGCAGGGCTGAGATGCTCTGTCAGTGGCTGCGTTTGCACTCTCCTGAACCAGAAGAGACTAGCACAGCCTGAGATGAAGCAGTAGAAGTCATTTTAGTGTGAGGTGTCCCTGTCCATGGCAAGGGGTTTGGAACTAGATGATCTTAAGGATCTTTCTGACCCTAACTATTCTATGATTCTATGATTACTGTAACACCAGAACAGGACCTCAGCTGTGTCTTGCCCATGCAGTTGAGTTCAAACTTTAATTAGAGAGATTTCTTGGCAGCTCAAGGTCTTCCACCATGCTGAAAAGATCTGTGAGGCAATGCCCTGCACTCCCACCTTTCTTCTGTTTTACAGGGCAGTCAATAGATGCTCCTAATTAGCTCTGCACTATTTCAAGTGGTAGCACCTCATTTTGAACATCTATCATAACAGCAAGCAGACAGGCCCTTCAGGCCTAAGGATGGTGTTATATTCACTTGGTAGTAAGCATGTAAAGGCATAAGATGACAAACCATCATCAGAAGTGAGAAGAATATCACCTAGTTAATGATAGTTGAAGGCACACATGAAAATTAACTCTAATAGCTGTAAATTTTGGGCTAGAATTCATTAACTTTCCTTTGAATGAAGAAGTTCCAGGAATCTAAACCAAAAAAAACCTAAAAATCTGGCTCCACTCATCCAGCACAGCCACATGCATCAGACAGGATTTCTCTTAGCTGATTTTTTTCCTACCTTTTTTGCCATTCCTCTGTGCACTTCACAAACCACAGCTCCTTACCAGGAGTTATACTGGTTAGCTGGGCATCCTCGACACAGAAAGCAAACCTAACAGGAGGAATCAGAAGTCAAGAAAAGGTACCGTTTGCCTCCATGATTAGCAAATAACATGTAATACGGATTGCAGCTAATTCTAGGACAAGTTGTTTGATTTGACATTCTTCCTGTGGAGCACCTTGATACACCATTAGCCTGTTGAATGGCTGTTGTATTTCCTACTTTATTGTTTGAGAATCCTTGCTTCTACTACCCCTATGTTTCAGAAATTGTAGAAACTATGATGCAGAAACACCTTACAGATGATAGGAGATGTTTCAGAAAGCTTTGAGAAGTGTGAGAAATTGTCAGTATCCACTGTTGTTCTTTGATAGAGCTGGATTACCTTCAGAACAACATTAACAAGAGATTTGGGAGTGCAAGCTACATGCTTGGCAGCTTTGTTGGCTGTTCAGGTAGCTTTCCAGTTACAGACATCTCAGGAACACCAAGGAGTTGTTGTCACCATGTTAATGGTTACAGTTTTAGATCTGGTTTGTGCCAAATCAGCACATTATGGGTGTAAATAAAAACCATGCCTATCTATGTTTCAGTATTTTAGTTGCTGTCCCTTTTTTTGGTGCTTTCACCCTTTAGGTATGACCTAAACCATCTTGAAGTAGGCTAATTTAGCCCCCAGAGGGCAGGCAGGACAGTGTTCCAAATAAACAAAAGAACATCCCAGATCCGACATACGGTAGCTAGTTTTGCTTAAAGCCTAGTTTGCAGCGTCACGCTGGCAAGTAACCTACTCTCCTACACCATGAGGGAGCATTACCCTGAAAACAAAAGGCAGTTCAGAATACCAACCAAGTTCAAACCCCCAACTTTCCCTGCTAGATTCTGAGTATTTCTCCTTTGAATAGAGGTTTTCAGTCAAATCCCATGCAGTCTAACACAGTTATTACCTCTGTTGCGTCTCCCCAGATTTCACACGGATACGTCGCACATGCAGCTCCTGGGAAAGCTTTGCAGGCCGATACCAGTAGCTCTTCAGCTCTTTCCATAGGTCGTACCATGACTGAGATGTTCCCTCCCAGGTGAGCTTTATTTTCAGAAGTTCACCCATGTCCTTTTCAGTATACACCAGGAAGGTGTTAGTAGCATTTAGGCCAATTTGATCAAGCCTGAAAGATAAGCAGGGACTTGACAGCTCTTCCTTATGGAAGAGTGCCAGATGCTCATTGATTCCATGCAAGCAGTTAAACAGAGCCTTCTGAACATTATCAAGTGCTCCACGTTCCACTGTCACCACTTAATCACTGATTATACTAAAGAAAGTAAGCTTAGATACCTGGCTCAATATAATGCGATATGTGTTTGGCTCAGCCATCCTTCCGTAGCTTAAGGGTGAATTTCATGCCTTGTGTTTCTTCTGGGAGAGGCTAAAGGAGGTCAACAGTGCCTCCAGAGATCTGGGTGATTTCAGAGTACATCCAAGTAGCAGGGGGGAAAGCAAAACAAGTACCTCAACAATGGGCCATGAAGGCTAATATGTAGAGTACTGGGCACATCAAATTGCTTTTTCAGCAGTAAATTATAATTAAAATACTGAATGAAAAGTGTTTTGAATGGTGATGAAGCGAGGTTGCTAGGCTCAGATGCAAGGTTAATGTTACCTGAGGGAAAAGAATGATGCCACCTTGCCTAGTCCCAGTACCTCCTTAGCTAAACATCACAGGCCAGCTTACTTACATTTCTAAGGAGAGAGGTTCAGAGTCTCCATTGGTGCCATAAAGGGTCACGGAGAAAGTGGGATCAGCCTCTCCCAAGCCCTGGTAGCTGAAGACATGCATTTTCATCTGATAATGGTAGACTGGAGAGAAACAAGGAGAGCACAGATGAAACCAACTTTAAGAGACAACATTGCTCAGCACCACTGTTTGTGAAATAGTGTTGGCTGGCAAAGGCTAGACCCGTTCATTATTGAAACATCATCAATTGCTTTTTCTTGCCCTTATTGTTTACATAGTTGATATTTACACCACAACAACAGCAGGTCCACCCTGTGGAGAGCTCCCCAAACCTTACAGTGCTCTAAGGCTGGGGTGGTCTTGCAAGCATGACATGTGTAAACTGTAGTTCAGCTCTTTTGAGCATCCTTATGGCCAGAGTCCTGTTGATTTTCCATGGAGGAAGGATCACTGTAATGCCACAGGACAGCAGTGCAGCCAGGTAACGGCAAAAGACTAACACCTGGTGCTGCACTGCTTTAAGGTGATGCTGCTCTTCCACTTCCACATCTTTCCCAACACTGACTTTGGAATCTGCTCTTAGAGAGGAGACTGTGCTCTTTCTAAGAAGGAAGCACACCTTTGAATGGCATGTCAGCTCTTGTTTTCAAGTACATCTTGCTGTTCCTTTTGTTCCGTGTTTTCCTGGCATTGTAGCCGATGCCGTTGCAGCGGTTCTTCCGGCAGCTCAGGCAGATGCCCTTCTTGAAGCGGCTGGAGTCGGTGCATTGGAACGCGAAGCTCTGTTTGTCCTGGTTTACGAGGGAGTCCACAAAGAGGTGCACAGACCGCTCGTGCTCACATTTAACCACTTCACCGATCGCTAGAGAGGCAGAGTTGCAAGGGAAACATTTTGTTTAGGCACTTGCCACCCCAGCAGCTGGTAAGGTACAGTGAGCTATGCCTTTTTGTAGCCCAACATGAGTTGAACATGGCCAAATGTGAACAGTTTTCAAACAGTAGCAACACAAGAGGTTAGCGGAAGACACGTGAAGAAGACCATTTGTTTTGTCTCTACTATGAAGAAAGCTTTAAAGAGGATTTTAGACCCAGCATAAAATGACCATAGTTCATGATCAAGTGTTAGAGTGAGAACATGCTACTTCAGAATTAAAAGCAGGTCTAGTTTCTAGCAACTACCTTTAGCAGTATAGGCAGTTTAGAAGGAAAAAGTAGTTTTCTGTGCTCTTGTAAACCAGATCATCCCCCAGCATCAACCCAAGTCTATTTGTGCAGAGTCTGCACTGACCAGAGGCAAAGTAATGAGAACTTACTCCCATAGGCAATTGCTCCCAAGACATCACTTAAACCACAGCCAGGCTGGAAGTCTCCCCCATTGGGGTAGATGTCAACATGGCCTACAGGCATCTGGATCCCAATGCTAACACCTAGTGTTTCCCTTGTGTAGGTGTGAAGGACATCCACAAAGTTAGCATCATCAGGGGAGAGGCGCTTGCTAGGGTCCACTCCTTCAAACATAGGGCCAGCAGGATCCAAACCTGGTGTTAGAGACAGTATGCAAGACGCCAGGTAAGAAACTGGGTTATTTCATACAGAATACAGCCAGGAGCCTGCTGCTAGCAGCCCTGCTACCACAGACAGTCCCTGCCTCATAGCTGATGCTGTCCCCCAAGATCTCTTCACCATGGGCTCACTGAGGGAACAAATGGAGATGTTCCATGTCACTTTCAGTGCAATACAACTCTGTAGTAGCACCAGTCTGCTCTGCAGCAATGGTTTCAGATTGCTTGTCAGAAGCAACAAGTTTTTGCTAGGTCACAGTGAAGCACACCAGAAGAGGTCTAACACCACACAGAGATCAGCAGTAGTCAAAGCTGCCTTGGCTTTGTCTATTTTCAGACTGGACATATGGAGCAACTAATACCAGTTTAACCAGCAGCCAGGTAATCCCTGCATCTGAGACTCCATGATGGGTTTGGGAGGTTCTGTCAACCCCCCCCCACCTCAAGCTGTGCTCCTGAGCCATTCCCAAACTTGGCTGTTCAGTGATTTTTCTTTTCTTTTCCTTTGCTTAACTAACTACACATATTTATTGCCAGGTTCTGAGGAATTCTCACTGCCAGCGTCGCATCTAAGTGCTTCATGCAACCCCATGTACCATGCTTTAAGTTCTCTCATGTTGAAATCAGCTTTCCTCTGGAGTCAGAAGCATTCTCTTCAAGATATTTTCAGGATGGGGGGTTGAGATTGGTGGGATTTGGGTTTTGGGTTTTCTGACCAAACATTCCACAGGAAAAACAGCACCCAATAGTTCTCACTTCCACTAGTTCTGAGCTATAATTACAAAACCCAGTATCACTCAGAGGCTTAGGATTTGGACAGTAAGAGCTCGAGCTGGACTTGTTCGAAGTATATTTGCAGCTAAATGTGGGTTCATGATCAGGTTAGGCTCTGAAAGGTTTTTTCATTGACCTCCCCCCCACACACACACTTAAGGGCTCAGAATCAAGACCCTTTCTCATGTGAAAGGACCCGTGCTCCTTACTGCTGCCACAGGTAGGAAATCTGTCATTTCTGAATGTGCAAGCCCAAAATAGCATCGCAGCAATACAGGAAATGAGCCTCTTCGGGGAAACGTGCTGCTGCTAAGGGAAGATAAGAGACTGCTTAAAAAGCCACTTGCCTGTAATCCTGCCTATCCTCCCGTGGACGTGGTTACCAGCAAAGCCAGCGACATGAGCGCCCAGGCTGTACCCGATCAGGTGGACGTTCTCAAGCTGGAAGAGCGGGTTCTCCTGCATGGAAAAAGAGGTGTGATAATTTTCTCCCCTGTCTTTCAGGGCATCTGCAAGACTATAAATTCCAGTTCTAACAAGAGACTGGATGGAGGGGACAGGCAAGCATGCTGCTTTCTTATTTCATCAAGACACACTGAAGGATTTGGATGGCACTTGTCATTTGCCCCCAGCCACAGTACTCAGCTTCCAACCCCAATTATGATGCTTTTACTTTGAGCAGCAGACCTCAGTACTGGCCACAGACTCTATGGTGCTACACCATGAGCCTTTCCTCTTTTCCACCCTCTTGCCAACCCAAGGTTGACTTTGAATGCCCAACTCCTGACTTGCTCAATCAGGACTCCTAAATGGAACTGCTGGAGCAAGTGCAGAGGAGGCCATGACAATGATCAGGGCCTTGAAGCACCTCTCAACAGGCTGAGAACATTGGGGCTGTTCAGCCTGGAGAAGAGAAGCTGCGTGGAGACCTCAGAGCAGATTCCAGTGTCTGAAGGGCGGTACAAGGATGCTGGAAAGGGACTCTTCATCAGGGATTGTAGTGATAGGACAAGGGTTGATGGGTTCAGACTGAAACAGGGGAAGTTCAGGTTGGAGATAAGGCAGAAGCTCTTCCCTGGGAGGGTGCTGAGGCGCTGGCACAGGGTGCCCAGAGAAGCTGTGGCTGCCCCATCCATGGCAGTGTTCAAGGCCAGGTTGGACACAGGGGTTGGAGCAAGCTGCTCCAGTGGAAGGTGTCCCTGCCCATGGAAGTCCACCTCAACACCACTGACCCAAGCGCGCCGCAAGGCAGCGTCTCCAGGAAAGCACAGCAGCACTCCCTTGTGCCAGGGCTGCGCACACACCTCAGCTCTGGGCCATCGCCCTGCCAAGCCTCAGGGTTGGGATTACACCAGCTCATGAGCACTGGAGCTGGTGAATGCTCCATTCCCTTGTGCAACATTCCTCCACAGAGCATTACAACAGAGGCTGTTCTTAACTCGCGTTACCTGTAACCAGTCAAGCAGCCTCGCTATGCTTTTTCCAACAATCTGCGTGTTGTTCACAGCATCGGTGTAGAGCTGGTGGGCAAGGGAAAGCCAATCCACCACCACCACGTTGGCATCCTTCTCCCTCTTCTGGAGAGCAGATACCAAGCTGCCCATCCAGGTTTCGAACATGCCACTCATCTAGAAGGAGATCCAGGTGTTAGTTTCCATCTCACAGGACCCAGATTACATATTCACAGTTGGGTTATTTGCACATCATTTACATATCCTGCTCCAGCTGCATGCTGGTCCTCTGCAAGCCCCACTACGTCTCAGCATTGCACTAATGGTGTAAGAAAAACAGGTTTTGAGAGACTCTGGGTCTTGCTGGTTAAGGCAGGAGCGAGAGGCGTGCGTTACATGCCACCTTATCTCCCTTTTTCTCAAGGGTTTCAGAAATTGTGATGGATTGCAAAATGGTTTTCCAGCCCTGGTACAATATAAGCTCTGGCAGAGTTAAGTCCCCTCATACCACATGCTCAGCCACATTAAGTTCAGAAGAAGAAAGTTTGGTAAAGTCTGTCAGCCCTCTGTTTCTTTATCAAGGAGACCTCGGAGCTGAAGTCAAGGCTGCAGATGCACAGCCACGATTATAGAAAGGCTATACATGAGTGTGGAGACGCATGCCACCTGCACAGGGGTTAGTTGTATTTTAGGGAAAAACCTCGAAGTTCCCTTTACCATGTTTGCATTATACGGGTATGACGTGGTCTTAGCAGTTGTAAGTTGAGTGATTTCACAGAGCTATCAAATGAAACTTAAATTCAACAACCCAGGGACCTCAGGCGCAGACACTAACAGACCACAGTGCTCAAAAACATGAAAAGCTGCACCAAATCCCACATATTCGAGAGCCCCAGAGCAATTACAGTGCATTTCACGCTCTCTGAGCGGACGGACCGAAGACTGAGCATCCCCGCGATGCTCCGTACTTACGGTCCACCCGTGAATGATGAAGAAAGTCTTGGCTGTTACGTTGAACCTGCAGTCCTCCAGGCACTTGCTCTGACCGACGGCGATCGCGCAACCCTCCTCCTCGGCGTGCGACGCGGAGCGGATCGAGAACTTCACCCGCTGCTTGGCTGCCGTCGGCGCAGGCTGCGCGGCGACGGTGGCATCTGCGAACCGGAGCGGAGCAAGGGGTCATGCCGGGGAGAGGGGGACCCGCGCTCCGCAGGGGAAGGACCGCGCTCACCCACCTCGGGTCGGTAGCGCAGTCGGCGCCGCGGCGCAGCAGATGACGGCGGCGCAGAGCAGGAGGGCGAGCCCCCGCATGGCTCGGGATGGATGGATGGATGGAGGGACGGATGGAGGCTCGG
>WYDI02009117.1:0-24019 GCA_009867235.2 Psittacus erithacus | reverse complement strand
TTTCTTTTCTTTTCTTTTCTTTTCTTTTCTTTTCTTTTCTTTTCTTCTCTTTTCTTTTCTTTTCTTTTCTTTTCTTTCTTTTCTTTTCTGTTCTCTCTTCTTTTTTTCTTTTTTTCTCTTCCCTTTCCTCTTCCTCTTCCCCTTTCCCTTTCCCTTTCCCTTTTCCCTTCTCCCTCCTGTTTTCCTTTTCCCACTTCTTTAATCCATTTTCCAACAGGATCAAAATGTCTTCAAAAATATTAGTGTCTTTCAAACCTTATTTTGCTGTTGTTCCTGTGCTGAGTACCAGATTTCTTATGTGATGTATTGCCCCTTAATTTTCGTCCTGGATGTCTTTTCTGTCACATCTAGATCCACTTCCTACCTTATTACTTCAGATTCTTGTCAATGTTTCATTATGATGTGGCTCTTTCTGAGAAATCAAAACCATCTCTGCCCTAGTTTTGCTCTGTGCAGAGCAAGAAAAGCTCACTGACTGTCCTAAAAACAAATAAACCATTAAAGTTTAAATTGACCAGAAGGGAACAAGTTTTTATCCCCGTGGGAATGGTTATGTATCCTTATAATTAGGGCAAAGTCAAGACAGGATCAACATCCCTGATCAATTCCCTGGATCAGACAAGGGATTTTAATCTCCATTTCCCATCAACAACTTTCACAACCTTTTGTTTTGAAGGAACCATTTTCCTTCTGCATACAGAAACTGAGCCATGCACCCGATTTCTTCAGCTGAATAGTTCTGAAGAATTTAACCAAGAATTATAAGTAATCCACTTTAGAGATGTACTTGAACCATTCACATATATGTTAATTTAGAAAACTAAGCATACAGAGAAGGTACTTGAATGCAGTCGAAAGAATTGTGAAGCTAATTTCCAGAATGCCATGTAAATTGAACAGTAGTTGATAAACCTCCATCAATTTGTCTGTTGTTGGTTTTTTGTTAGAGTTTTTCTTTTTTTTTTTCCCCTTTTTAATTTGAAAACGTTGTTTAAATTAAAATAAATTTCAGTTTTGGAAAAATGAAACCAGACTCATTATAATAAAACAAAAGTACAAGGCACTTCTATTTGCAATCCATGTGGTTAACTTCGAGATTACTGGCTTAAAACTCAGTCTCTCATTTCCATCTCCTTCTTCTTTCTAAGGCTAAAGATGAAATTTTCCTTTCAATCTGGATATGACGCAGCATCTCAATTTCACCATGAAAAGATTCTTGAAGAAAAGTTTGTGATCAAAGAAATAATTCAACTCAGAAATGTGCAACTGCAAGTTTTCAAAAATGAATGATTTAAGAAATTTTAACTGGTATGCCAAGGAATACTAAGTGCAATCATTATTAGAGCACTTTCTCAGGGATAAGTTAATGGCCAGCTTGGGATTACTTCAAGGAGACAGTCTGCATACAACAGTATAAGGTATGCAGCTGGACATCTGCAAACTGCATCTCAGCAGTTCCTTGTCTGCATGTGTCAGATGCTCTTGCATGAGACTAATCACAGCCTTTGATCTCTGGTGCTTAGAATCATAGACTGGTTTGGCTTGGAAGGGACCTTAAAGCTCATCCAGTCCCAACCCTCTGCCATGGGCAGGCACATCTTCCACTAGAGCAGCTTGCTCCAAGCCCCTGTGTCCAACTTGGCCTTGAACACTGCCAGGGATGCTGCAGCCACAGCTTCTCTGGGCAACCCGTGCCAGCGCCTCAGCACCCTCACATGGAAGAACTTCTAATATCTATTATCTATTTCTGAAGGCCAAGACAGCTGCTGAAACTGGAAGTCACCCCAGAGTAATTGGTCAGGCACAAACACCAGATCTGCTGGACACTCAGGAGCTGTTCTGCTTCACTTTCTGCTGTTCTGCTTCACTTTCCATACAAATGAGATCTGCGAACAGGAGATCCTTTATTTGACGGGAGGCAAAGCATAAGCGGAATTAAGATGTTTCACTAGTAAGTCCTAGGCATCTTTGGCAAACTTCTCCTTTGACTTAGACCACAGAGCCCAATCAAACACTGCAATGATTTTTGAAAGGAGCTCTGGAGTAATTAAAGATGCAATCTCTCTCAGGCCCACCAACCTGGGACCCTCTCTAGCCTGTTATTGCTACAAACCTTTGTCAATGAGAACGGCTTTGCAGAATAGGAAGAAAACTTCCAGCCTTATCTGCATACAGAATTTGGTCTTTTCCTCCTTTAAACGGGTAAATGAGGGAGGCGATCTTCAAGTTGAATTGCTCTGAGTTGTGAGTCAGCTCACAGCATAAATACAGCTGTAATATACACAAACAATTCTGCTCATTCCAGTGGTGCAATTTTCCATTATGCTAATTAATGTTTCATCTGAAGAGATGTAAGCTTGCATTCCTATTCTTATAGAGGGAGTCGTAGTGCAGAAGAAGGCTGCTCTATTAACAACTGAATACATTCGGTCAGGCACTTTCCTTGCATTAAACAGTTCCCTTTCCAGGGTCTTGTTTCATTCATACGAGCAGTCCTTTCTCACATCACTTGTGCACAGCAGGATTCCCCAAGGGAGTCAAGGTTTTCAGTAGTTCCTTTCCAAGATGTGTTGTGGGGAGGGAATAAAGCCAGGAGAGAGATTGCAACTGGATATGCAGACAAATCTTTGTTACATAGCAGGAAGACAAATACTTGCCTGATAGAGACATTCCTTGATTCTTGTTATTGTACCAAGTGAAGTTCCTCGTGGAAGTTGACTTTGTCCCCTCAGGTCTGTTTATCATTTACTAATTTATATTAATACATAATTATTATATTAATTCTATATAAGAATTTAATAACATTTTGTCCTTCCAGGTCTGCTTATCATGATAACGCATGGGGTCATGCCAACTGCTTTTGCTCATTCCTCTCTCCTTGCTGACAAGAGACACCAGATTCATCCATGCTGTATGAAGGCTCTATGCTCCATCTTGCCTTTTCAAGACCTATTGGTTCCTGCTTTTTTCCACACTGCCCCTGACAGCAGCAGAAACAGGCTTGAGAGTCTTGATGGTCACTACCAGGCTTGATGTCTTCCTTGGATTACTTCTGAGGACTGCGATCTCAGCTTGGCAGAAACACACTCTGCCTCAGCTGTACATTTCATCCTCTGGAATAGGGACTTATCCCAGGAGAAGCCAAGGAAAAGTTATAACCCTTTGTTTGGGCATTAAAGCAATAATAATGTTTTCTGGTTAAGGCTGACTGAAGTGGGAACACTCAGAGATAAAAGCACGAGGTGCCACTTCTTTGACAGAGCAATAACAGATCAAACCTCTGCAAATCAGGAACAAAGAAAGAGGTGTTTTGCAGAGCATCCCATGACAGGGACTGCAGGAGGGCTTAGCCTGCTGTGCGCATCAAAGTTTCTCTTGTACGTCTTCTCTCATTGCAGCTCTAAGAAGTTCCTGGGGAAGGGCGCTGCCTTAATAGCAAGTTGTACCGCTTTTAAAGCCGCATTTGTATCGCTCACACAGCAAGAGCTCTTGTCACATGGAAGCCACAGAATCAAAACACTGACATGGCAAGAGAATAAGGCGAGATAATGAAATGGGAAATTAAGAGCATGAAAAGCAAATGCTGTGGAAAAGCTGACACTTCATAACACTCCGAGGGAACACTTGCCTGTATTTCTAAGTCGGCCGATAAGAAATTATTTGCTCTTCTTATATAACAGAAATAGATAAAGGATTCCGTTTGGATAGGAGAAGATTCCACTAGGCTGCAATTTATGTATGAATGCTCAATATTTAAGGAAATTGCTCCTTTCACTTTGTCAACAGGGATAAATGTATGCTAAAGAGGGATTCATGAGAAAAAGCCATGCGATGCCTGAGCTCAGCTCAAATAATCCTGATCTTGCCAGGCAGGTGTTTTGCATCCCATTAGGAGATGGCACATTCTGCTGCAGGAGGCTTGCCACATGGGCTGTGTTGTTCTCCTGGGAAAACAGAGCACAGGGATCTCACTTCTCTCCCTTAAAACGAGTTGCTGTTTACTGTATATGGAGAAAATCATCCTATCTCACAGGTCTGCAGCTGCCCAGAGACTAATGCCTCTCAGTTTGCACCCTTGTGAGTAAGTGAAGAGTCATTAAGCTTCCCTCCTGCTCTCTAACCTCTACGGATAGCTCTGCAGGCTGCTGCAGAGTCCCATCAGCCTCTGATCAGTATCAGCACAAGTTCCCTTTGCCTCAGAGAAAAGCTGAGAGCCTTGTAGGACAGAGCTCTGTGTGACTGACAGCTCTGGAGAGTTACTGAGACATTTGTTTCCTGTGTCATTACAGCATGAAAGCTTTGTGGAGATCTAAGGAGAGATCTATAGCAGCACTTCTGGCAACTTACATAGGTTTTATATATGCTTCATTTTTAAGTATGATCTAAAATAACTTGCCTAGACTGAACAGTTACCTGGGAATGTGAAGGTCTACGTGTCTCCTTCTGTTTCTTTTCCTGGAAAGCTTACTCTGCCTCTCAGCTCCTGCTGCTTGCCATACCCAGGTATGCTGTCACCTTTGGTGAGCCAAGAAGCTTGTTTCCCCACCTTGCCTAAAACTTATAGTTGTAACTTATTGGAGTTTAATTGAGCTAAAATGAAGTAGACATTTGCCTACTTTCTGTAAGGGACCCATCTGGGTTCCTAGAAGTTCCTAGGAAGTCCCAAGTCACTACTAGCATGGTGTGTGCCATTTGCTCTAACTTCAACATTTTCATTCCTAGCATTAGTAAGGGGATGATTTGCACCCTTTCAGGTGTGGTATATTGGTGGTTAGGGAATTCGCTGAGAAAATGGGAGAAGCAGGTACTTGGTTTTATCTAACTTAAGAGTTTGAGTTCATACTCTCACCTCCAAGGAATACTGGGTTAAGGGCTTAGCTGCTGGAGGTGTCCTGTTGATTAACCCATAGAAACACCACCACAGGATCCGTGGAGTAGTGTATTGTGATTCTCTGGAGGGAATTACGCAGCAGGTTTCTTTCTTATTATTCCTGGTGGTTCATCCAAGCCATTTTCAAAGGATGATGTGGACATATTAACTGCTCAGGTGAGTAACTTCTTAGTTGCACCTACTTCATCTTTTTGATGCAATACACTCATATTTTTGTATATGGAATATAATAGAGAGAATTCACAGGACTGAGCATCTCTACAATCTAATTTTAGCATTATACTTGGTAATGTGGATATCTTAGTTCTGTTAGTGAGAAGACCTGATCCTTATCATTGCTTTTATCTGCAGCTTTGCTAAGCTATATTGAGACATACCTACTTTAATCCAACATCTCAGCTATCTGTAGTCACTATGCTACATGGAAGCAGATTGTGTCACCTGGATGACACTTTTCAAGTATAGCTATACTGCTTCTAAATAAGATGTTGCTATGCTGGGCACAGTGTCCTTGTTTGTCTGTACAGCACAACTGTTAGCTCACTCCCTGTAGCGGAAGATATCTCAAGCAATGATGTAGTTTGTACAGGGGCATCAGATTGTTCACTCAGCAATCCCTGAAACCTGTGAGAGCAGTGACTGCTGTCAAAGCCAGTAGGTCCAACAGCACAAAAGAATTGACATAGCTATCCCCTGTACTGTGTTTCTCCAAGCTACATGTTGTCACTTGGCCAACCAGCACTCCCCGGGTATAGGAAAACAGTTGGAAATCATTATCACTCCAGTGGTAGTCAGAAAAGGGTGGATGCCTTCAGCACATGTTCAAGGAGAAGCTTTTGTTCATACTTCTGAATACAGAGCCGAAGAGCTCCACTGCAGGAGACTGTGACCTTGGGGAAAATGAGAAAGATGAATATCATGCAAGCTTTTCATTCCATAAGAGAATGTGCTTAGTTCCAGATTAGTGACTCACCTCCTATTTCAGATTCCCACCCAGAAGGAGATTAATTCAGGTTCAAGTTCAGCCCAAGTCTATCTAATTCTGGGCAGGTACATTTACTTGATGGTACCAAAGGAGAAGTACTATCTCGGGACCATTAGAAATGCTAAGGAGTATTTCACTTGATTGCATCCTGCAACAAAGGTTTTCCAACTCTTCAATGAATCATTTCATGAAAGTAAGTTCTTCCGTGACATTATGTTCCAGCAAAAGAGTTTGGAGGGACAGGGGAAGAGAAGGATTCACGGGTACTTACCAGTGATCTGCAGACTATTTTTCAGGGAAGAGCTTTCCTTCTTCTACAAGGAGATGTGTTATCCCCACAGCTCCCAAAGAGACAGTCGCAACTTGAACTCAAGTGAGCACAGGTGAGGAGTATTTATATTCAGGCTTTTTTGTCATTACCTTAATGCTCATGGGATATCACTCACATTCTCCCTGGACAAAAGAAAACTTCAGTGCGCTGGTGTCATCCAGTTTTCTCTGCTCCCTATACTGCCATTTATCACACTGAATTCTGCCCACTAGATTATCAATAGACATAGAAGATGTTTTATCTGGAGTGGAAAAGTGCCTTGAGTAAATGTATCCTCATAACAGAAGATGAAAGGAAAAACCAGGGAAAAAGATTAACAAACCCTGAAAATTTCTATAGGGAGAGTGAAAGACTGCATTACTTCTTAAATCCTGCAGTGATTTCCCAGTGATTCATATACGCTGGGCTCCTGATAATAAAGCTGGTTTGAAAACTATTCATCTCATGTAGCTTCAGCTGCCTGAAATGAAGGCAGCTTTGAGGCTGGTGCTGAGAAGGTGAAAGATAATTAAGTTTTTGGATACCCCGTCTCTTCTGGGCGAATATTTACTCTTAGAGATCATTAAAGCTCAACAGGTAAATTGTATCGATCAAGAGAGTAATAAATGCTGAGAGCTGTTTAGTTTGTCTTCATGTGCCCTGCAAAAATCACAAACGCTTGGTTTTTAAACAAATTCTTAGAGCATTCATCGCTATAACAGTTTTTGACAGAAGCCCCTCTGATGTTTGTATTCAAGGTTTGTAATACCAAAGGACATACCAAATACACAGGACATCCCAAAATGCCCTGCTCCTGGCTAACCTACATATCTGCCTGCAAGTTGTGAATGTCTGTTCAGTTTCACCCAGAAACCTTGGGAAGAGACTCAATAAGGGGGTTAATCGAAAAAAGATTGCAATACTTGCTACATGGGAAATAAAGCATTCTCTCTGATGCTTTTAGAAATAGCTGAGATTTACATGGAAATAGTTATTGCTAGCCTGACTCCTGAACTTTAAATGCAAATTGAGCATCTGGAGTGGTTTTTATATGGGCATTGAAGTACAAACAGCAATTACGCACTTGGATGATTTTTATAAAGCCATTTAATAACCATTATTCTAAACTTAAAATAATAATAATAAAGGGGGTGGGATGTCCAAGGGGCTCAAGAACAATTTTTTTGCTTTCTCATTTGTATCATTTAAGTTCAGTTTGTCCCTCAGTATGTCTTGGGTGAACTTAAGGGCCTTGTAGGCAGAAGCTTCACTGGTGAAGTGTTTGATTATGCAAAAATGACCATCATTTCTGTCTCATGCCACTTGCACTGCAAGAATTTAGTGTGTGCCTAGTTAAAGATGGGTCTGAGACTTCTCACAGAGTTTGTGGTCTTGCAAACTCTTGCTCTGTTTGGTTTTATCTCTCTCTCTTCACCAAACAGGATTAAAAAGAACAGTTCCAGCTAAAGAGCATCTTGTATTGCATTGTTGGAGTTGAATCTGGTGAGGGATGTGAAAGGCAGCAGGAAAGGCTTCTACAGGTACATATGCAGCTAAAGGAAGACCAGGCAAAGGAAATTCTGCTGCTGAACTGGGCAGGGCCTCTGGTGACAAAGGATACAGAAAAGGTCAAGGTACTCAGTACCTCCTTCACCCATACAGATAAGACCTGAGGAGAGGCTGAGAGAGCTGGGACTGTTTGACCTGGATAACAAAGGCTCAAGGGGGCTCTTATCCATGTGTATAAATGATGGGGAGTGATAAAGAAAATGGAGCCGTATTCTTCTCAGCAGCTCACAGTGACGGCACGCTAGGCAATGGACACAAATAGAAAACCAGGAAATTCTATTTAAACACACGCAAAAAAGCACATTTTTTTCACTGTGAGAATGGCAGAACACTGGAATAGATTGACCAGAGACATTGTGGAGTCTCCATCTTTGGAGACATTAAAACTCAGTGGACACAGGGGTGAGCAACCTGTTTTAGCTTATCCTGCTCTGAGCAGGGGTTGGACTAGATGATCTCCAGAGGTGCCTGCTCACCTCAGTGGCACAGTGATTCTGTGTAACTACTTTAGCAGATTCCTGGAAAAAGATGGATTCATGAATAAGGTCCAGGAGTCACATTCAAAGGTAATTTCTGGACATAGCTATTTTATTCCAAAACAGTTTCTGTTTTCGTTGCCACAGGGGATTTTATCTTTCAGGACTCGGCCATATTGGGTCCATATGCAAAGGTAGTGCATCACAAACATGCACTTTACCAGGATTGAATAGCAGCTAATATGCATCTTAGAGCCACACTTCCACTTCAGAGCTTGCCATTGCAGGTGGACTTCCTGACTTTCTGTCTGTTAACTCAGGGTTTGTGCTGTGTAAGATAAATATCCCTCTCAGAATTCTGACTGTAAATCAGTGATGATTTCTCCTTATCTTCCAAGGGAACTGTTAAAATAAATTGAGGGATTTCTTGTAAGCTACTTGGATCCAGTGTGGTAGCCTGCAGGTCATGCTCCTTCCCATGGTTGCTTAGATATAACAACTAACTCTTCCCAACTCTCAGCATGAGTATTCCCCAAATACACTTCCTTTGAAGGGAGGTAGAAGTGAATGAACCTCAGAAAGAAAGGGCACAACTGCTTTTCTTCCAAGAACAGCAATAACGGAGGCTGAATGGTGCCTTGGTTAGTTAAATCAAGGATTGAAGAACTTTTCCCTTCATGTTTTTCTCATGTCCTTGCTTTCACAAATGAAGCTTATCATTCATGCTTGCTTAGGGATTTGACCGGCTGCATCTGTTGATAGCTGACAGACAAGAATTTCCATCAAAACACCATTTAAATTCTCCAGCCATTCAAAGCATATGGAACTCAAGCTGTGGGATTAAAAGTAGAAAGATATAAACATAAATATAGATATGTTATAATTACGCTTATTTTTTGGCTGCTTTCATCTATATTTAGCATGCATACTGGATTGCCAGGTAAAGTATAATGTCCATGTCGTCACTCATTCTCAGCTGCAAGTTACTTAAATGAGACAAAGCATTCATTTGCCTATTTCCCCTGATAATTGCACATAAAGAATGCTGACAAGTTGAGGCTTTGGTGGTTTTTTCTTTGCTTTTTTGTTTGTTTTTTATTATTCCATTCTTGCTTGCCTGCTTTGGAAACTGAAGAGAACAACAAGGGATAAAACTCCCCATCTACTCTGAAGCTTAATGTTTTTCTTTAATGGTTTAATATGTTCTAAATTGGTTAACAGGGAGAAGTATTTGGAGGCTGAATGAGTGTCTTGCATGTTGCTGTATATCTTTTATTACTGTACAGCATTGCCTGCATAAAGAATTGTTCTCCAAGCCATCTGAACACTTGTTTACCAAGAGGCAGCAGCTGCCCGCATTGTAAAGGAGAAGTAAAAGAGAGACTACACTAAATTCATTCATCCCTAGCAGAAACGAAACAAACAAAGGGTAGAAAGGATCTATAACCTGCTCTTACCCATGCTTGGAAATGAAGAGCCACTGTTCATAAATACCTGAAAAGTAGGTACATTGCCTTGGAAAGTAAGTGAAATTGCTACAGAGCAGACTTGTCTGTGCGCATTACTACTATCAGGAAGAACTGAGGAGTAGAGCACAGAGTGATGGATTTTTAGAGGTGATATTTCTAAAAGCCACCACTTTCAAAGGGTCCAAATTATGAATAATTAATACTCCCTGGTCTGTGTTATGTATTCAGGTGGGCTGCAGGATAAATGAGGATGATGCTGCTGGCAACTTGATACCCAAAATTTTGTCCTCTTCTGTGGGACAAAGCTGCATGGGGCATATAATGTCCCATGATAACAGCTATCCCGGTGCCTGCTGACATTTGCAAAGGTCCCCATGGCTCAGATATGCTGGAGCAGGAGAAGGTTTGAGAGCATGCAGGTGAAATCTATGCACTTTGAGAAGAATTGCCCCCAGGTTGGACGAGGCTTGGAGCAAGCTGCTCTAGTGAAGGTGTTCTGGCCTGTGGCAGGGGGTTGGAACTGGATGAGCTTTAAGATCCCTTCCAACCCAAGCCATTCTCTGATTCTATGATTCTTTTGCTTCAGATAAAGATGGGGAACTTTCGAACGCTTGAAGTGGGATAGAAAGGGGACATATTTAGGTTCCTGGGAGTGCGTGAAGAAAGAAAACAGAGCAGCTCACCCTTCCATGCTGAACTACCCTTAATCATCTTCAGAGACATTGAAAACATTGATGAGTGCCTGTGTTGTTGGAATTGATATTTCAGCATCTTCACTAAAAATCCAGGGAATAAAAAGGGTCAAATCAGTCAGAGTTACATGGTTAGTGGTCCAACTGCTACAGCAGGAAAAATGATTGCAATCAAAGCAACAGACGCTCCTAAAAACACTTTGTTCAGCCAGGTACTAGGGCTAGATCAAACACTGTGAATATGAGCCACACAAAAATGAATATTTACCAGTTTCCAGTCCCTTGACCACTCAGAGGAATTTATTTTTGACATTCCGTCAGTGTTAGCATCTTGTAGATCAAGAGCAAATAAATTTGCCAGACAGAAAAACAAATTATTACAGTGATTCAATTATGTTGGATGAATCATTTTAGATACTTAGTGGGTCATGGAACAGGCTAGAAGGTTAGATGACTTGTCAAGGTTATTTCCAGCTTGATTTTAATTTTCCCATGATTTGTAGCATTGGTCAAGTTCATTATTAACATCTGAATTTCTCATTTGGGGTGTCTTATGGGGTTGGTAATATTATTCTCTCTGTGTTTCCAGCAAGTCCTGACTAATTGGAGAAGGCTGAAAGGCTTCATATGATTTTGAATTAATGCTTCGTTGCTTCTGTTTTGACCAACGACAGGCAGCTTGTAGTAAGTCTTTCTCCTATACAACTTAGTCTCCCCCCCCCTTTACTGGAATTTCCTTCCCAATTCAGTCTTTCATTACATTTCACTTTTTCATTACATCTCACACTGCATTACACCATTCTCAGTATATATGAACCCAGATAATTCAGGAAGGTGTAAGAAGCTGCAAGGAGAGAAAGAGGGAGGTCTTATGGGTAATACGTTAGGACTAGATGTTTCACATCTAAAGCTTTGCATATGACCTTCAAGTAGTTACTAAATCTCCCTGCCAACACATCTTTTTCATCTCCCCCTAAATTTACCACCCTGCCACATGGAGATGGAGTAGATTCAGCTCTTCAAGTGGGAAAGGATGTAATCATCATCTGGAATAAAAATCTTCAAATTAGTTAGTTCTTGTACTGAAAGTTTATTTTTAATCTGTTTCTGGCTCATTATTTCATGTCCTTTGCTTTTTATTTCCTTAGCATCTCTCTGTGTTTACTATCTGGATGTCATGCTTCGCACTGATCTGGTAAGTGAAAAGGCTGCAGTTCATGGTCCAGACGTGTGTTTATCTGCAGCTGGTGAAGTTTTTCAGGCAAATCATTTCCTCTCGTTCATGCTCTCCCACAATGAGCTGCAACAACAGTTTCCAGCTCTCAATATTCAGGGAAAGTGGCACCTCTTTGAATTTCTGATGGCTGTCAGCTTTAGGTGGATGCTGCGAAGATGAACATTAGGAAGTCAGTGAAAGAATCACTTAAGGATGTTGAAAATGAGAGATGGGTGAGTGTCAGGAAGTAATTTGTTTTCTCAAGGCATAATAAACCTGAAGGAAAAACTTTCACCTCCAGTGATCACAGTGAGGTGGCGGTGATATTTACGAATAGACAAGGAGATTTCAGAGTCACAAAATGCTGCTGGAAGAGCCAAGTAAAAAGAGGTACCCCGTGTTACGACCCAGGCCAGATCTTCACTGAGCTGCAAAGGCAGCAGGAGCTTTGGCAGGTGCAAGTGGAGTTAAAACTGAATATTTATGTGAGTGATTCACATCCCTGTGTTCTGTGAAAGGCATTGCTGAATTCTTAAAAGAGGCTTATGTATACCACAAAGGCTTCTATGTACACTTCCAGTACTTCTATTAAGAAGTTTCAGGGAAAATACTAATTCATCAACTTTGCAGTGTTTCCTCTGAATCTTGTTAGGCTTGATGAACTTTGCTGAATTCAAGACAGGGTTTCCATGGAAACTTTGCTGGTTTTTCATCATTGTGCTGCTGAGGTGCATAGCTCTGAGGCAAATCAGCTATGTGGATAAACCAAGGACTCTTTTCTTAGACTCATAGAATTATAGAATGGTTTGGGCTGGAGGGTACCCTCAAAGATCATCCACTTCCAACTCCCTGACGTGGGCAGGGACACCTTCCATGAGAGCAGGTTGCTCCAAGCCCTGTCCAACCTGGCCTTGAACACTGCCAGGAATGGGGTATCCACAGCATCTCTGAGCAACCTATTCCAGTGCCTCACCATTCTGATTGTAAATAATTTCTTCCTAACATCCAATCTAGACCAACCTTCTTCCAGTTTAAAATTGTTGCTCCTTGTCCTGTCTTTACAGGTCTTGGTAAAAACTCTCTGTATCAAAAAGTCCTTACCTTCAAGGGTCTCCAGCTCAAGGAGGTACTCTCTCTCATGGAGAAAAATACTTCTTCTGGGGTATTGAGCTGTTGCTTTCAAGGAATTGGGATGGTATTTTAAATGATCTGAAGTTCGTCACGAATATATGATAATTGTCGAAGGTAAAGACTGCGGGGAGAAAGATGTAGCTGTGATGGAAGCAAAGACAATTACTCTTTTTCATTTAGATTTATATGTATATAAATCATGAACCTAGTGTAACTAGTTGATGCAAATAAGACAGGTACATTAGATTTAGTGTCTCTGAAGATTCATATTTTTGACACAGTGTCCAAAAAGTAATAGTAAAAAAGAAAAAAAAAGGACTAAAATCTCTCAGCTGACTCACATTGCCGTCAGGGGCATTTTCCCAAGAGGGCAAAGCTCACTGTAAGGCCAAAAGCCAGCTGAAGGCTTAGCATCACTTTAAATCCCTCCATAAAATGACATTTCACTGATGGTCAAGTCTCAGAGTAGACTTTTACACAGTGGGGATTTTCACAAATGTGGAGGTTTTATTCTTTGGTGCTTTTTCAGTGACTTTTGACTAAATGTGTCTATTCAGGAGCAATCAGGCAATATTAGGAATATAACAGGAAAGATGATAGAAAAAAACCACCTTGAGAGCATTTTTATTGTTGCAAGGTGTCTCATTCCCTGCCATCCTAGAGAAATGAAGCTAGGGAGGAATAGCAGTACAAACAGCACTTTATTGAATTGGCTTTTCCCGTTCCCGTTACATAACTATGAAGTATGAAAGGAAAATCTAAACACCAAAACAATTCATTTTGCCGTAAATACACAGCTTTAAAAATTAATAAAAAGCTATCTCAATTATAAAAGTGATTTAAAAGTGATTTACCAGGCACAATGGATTTCGTTGTCTGTCACTTTTATGCATGAATACCTTGCTCTCTGTCTCTGACTTTAATGTTTTCTATATGCTAAATCCTCATGGACCTACAACAAATTCACAAGATTTGACAGTCAGCAAATTTTGTTCAATTAATTTCTCTTTCATGTGTTATTTTGGTTGTTGTTTTGGAAATAATTCAACTCTCAGGTTTATTCTGCTTTAATTTACAGACACTTGCAGTAAGTTACCTTGGATACTGGTCTTTTCCATTATTTATCATCAGTCATGTGGCAGAAGCAGAAAAGGGTCTTCCTTTCCATTTGCATATACAACATGAGAGAAAATACCTTAATTCTTTATCAGGGAATACTGTAAATCTGAAGCTAGATAGAACTCTTATGTGATAAAGGTCATCTTCCTATAGCCCAAGTGTTCTGCACTATTCTTCAGTCTCAGTGCAAGGTAATTCTAAGTGGTTTTGAACTCAAATTTTTGCAAACATCTGCTATTCTTTTTGATATTCATTTTAGTTTTGCAAGAAGAGGAATTGGAGGTGTTAACACTCCATGGAGAGTTATATTTCCTTCCTATTAATGAAACTAAGTGGGTCTGATGCTGGAAACTGTTTTCTCAGAAAGACATACTACAGTAGCTGCTATACTGGACTCTGCTAAGGAAATTTTATACTTTTAAACCAAACAGTAACTTAAAAAAGCAACAGACAAACTTAAAAAATTATTCCTCCTGCCACTAAACACTGCAACCTAGAAACAGTATATGGAGTCCTCTCCAGAGGTAGATAATTCTAAGTTATGCTTAATATTACTGAAACTAAGCAAGCAGAAGCTCTGACTTCTTCTTTCTGACAAAACAATTAAGAAGCAGCAGCCTTTATACTGCCTGTCAAAGACTCTTTTGGCAGCCCTGTCTGATGTCCTAATGCCATGGCACAGGAGCCTGTTATCCAGAAGGGTGGAAGCCCATCTTGAGCATATGTGCAGCAAGTCCTCTTCAATGAGAATCTGGTATCAAACACAGAAAACTAGTGCAGAAGCAGTATTGACAGTCTTATCGATTTCCTGAACCCAAAACACTGAAACCAGCCTCGGTTAGTTTTACAATTGCTGGATGACATTAGATTTCTTCTAACAAATGGAGCTTTTTCCTAAGATAGCGGGTCTCAATATCATAAAAAACATTGGTTATATTGGGTACTCCAGGCAATGCTTGGTGATAGCAACTGCTTCCATCCTTGGAGATACTTTTTCAGATTAGATACCAGAGAGATGGCCCAGTAGCAGGACTGCACGGGTGTACTCCTCTTGTCGTTTCTGAGCCTCTCCTGCAGTCTATTCTCCTTCCACACTGCATTGTACCCATGTATGTGAAGATGAAGTACCTCTGAATGCCAGGCAAATCTTTCTATTACATTTAGGAAGCTGAAAGATAATGATGTGAGATGTCAGCATCTATATTCCAGAAGTTTGATGCTTAATGCTATTTCCTCACTTCTGAATTACTACTTATGGATATCTTGCAAAGGACTCAATCCACCACAGTTTTAGATCATTCAGTATATAAAAGCAGACTACAGGAGTGCTCTGTAAAGAGGAGAATCTCATCTTACTCCCTGCAACTGCTCAGCTCAGCCACCACTAGGTAAATCCTTTACTAAGCTTTCCTCAATGTAGAGGTTTCCTGACAAAGAGACTTGCCAACAGGAAATTAGTTTCCAAATATCCTCACATGCAGCTTGATGCAGGGCAAATTTTGTCTTTTTGGTGGCAGCTGCCTCCTAGACCACAGAAATTTCTGAGAGCAGCAGGGAAAATGTGTGCCTCATGGTATCACTTCCCTGTAGTGGCTGGGATTGTACCAAACCTCAAGGGCTCCACTGAGGTGATCCTGCTGCTGGAAAAAGACATTGACTGAAGGCAGAGAATCTGTATAAAGCAAATACACCCCCTCAGAATAAGCACTCAAATCAATTAAGGGTTCTCATCACAATTAGAGCTAAACAGCTTATGTTCACTATGTATTTTGAAGTCTTTAAATACAAAAAGCTGGAGTAAGAAAGAGTAGATCTTTTAGTCCTGCAGGTCAAGAAAAACTAAACACTTGAGGACCTGCTAACTGAAAAGGGGATGCTGGTCTTTCTTTACCACTTTCTAGCACCATTTAGGCATTAGAATCGACTGAAATTCAGGGACTGTGACTAATCAAGTCTGAATTTGTTATTTCAATAGCACCACTTAAAAAGGCAGCTCTACAGTGGAGTGGGAGAGAGTAGTAGATACAAATTGGCGCTCCTTTAATGCTTTTAAGAATAAAGACTTATGTTTCCACTATCTCCCCGTAACTAACCTCAGAGGATGAGATGAAATGTAGGAAACTTGAAATCTTGTACTTCCCTGTCAAGCTTCACTGCAACTACTCTTTTGAGGAGAGCAACGAAGGAAAGTGATGGCTCATTGCACATCCTGAGGGACACAAGGACAGCAAGGAGCTGTTTCACGCAGATATCCTGGGATCCCAACTCAACTCCATTACCTGTGGTGAATCTGTGATTTCAGAAAACTCATGTGATCCTGCTGGCTTGAATTCACCCCTAAGCCTAACATAACTTGTTGCAAAACTTACATTTAATATTTTCAACAGCTTTCATGTATATCTTTGTTTAGAAATCATTGCTTGCATATTGAGGAAGATGGAGACCTAAAGAAGCAAAGCACAGTCTCTGTTTTTTCCCAGTTTTACAGACATATATTAAAGCAGAAATCTCCCTGAAAGCAAATACCTGGATCTAGTGCACAGTTGTGGTTAGATTTTTCAATCTCCATGACATTTCTGCAAAATAAGTTTGCCAGTTTTTCATGGGATGGAGATGAATAGTAGAATTTGTCACAACAGCTTAGTTTTTGAAGGACCTTTATATTATTAGTGATATTCAAGGACTCAAATCTTTAGACTTTGGGTGCTGTTACAGTCTCGATATAAGTCAGGAATTCTCTTATAGGCCCAGATAACCAGTTGTTTTGCTTGAAGCTTATTTGGTGATTTCTTATGTTTCTAGTGATAGTAGCATTGCATAGGCTAGAAGACTCCCTCAAATATGTTTATTCTAGTGATAGACTGTAGATCTTCTGTTATCATCTGCTTTTAATGAAGAGTGAATGCATAGGACATTTGAAGAGCATGCAGAGATGCCTTTATGGGTAATTATGAGTCTGAATGTGTTACAGGTTAGGGTTTCTTTTCCCTACAGAAAATACTGTGGGTTTTAATTCCTTTAAAGAAATCTGCAAGTAAAGAAATGCAGACTTCAGGCTGGAAATGTTTTTGGTTTCTTTGGGTATAGCCCCTGTTTTGGGGGCTGTAAAAGATCTTCAGGTCTGGTTTTCAGCTCTTGAATCATTTTCCGTGTAGCGTTTTCCCAGGCGGATTGTGGACTGTGACTTGTGTCACAATAATAAATGCCAGAAATTTCTCATGCAGATAGCATCTCATCAAAGCATTTTAACAGGAGAAATGAAACTCAAAATGTATGGGCACTTTAACTGAGGGCAGCAGCTTTGATCTTTAGCAGAGTACAAGGTGACCCTATTTGATGGAAGTGGAGATTGAAAAGAAGTAAAATGTTGGGGTTTTTGTTCTGTTGGGGTTTTTTTCCTCGTCTCTCTTTTTTGTTCTGTGTTTACGGCTGCACTTCCAAGACAAATATAATAAAATACTTGTGCATTTTCCACTTGTGCTTAAATATAACTATAACTTCCATTAAATGGAAGCACATATCCTTCCAATTACTACCACTTGGCAACCTTTCCTAAGATGTTGTTTGGCAAGGGTGAAGCGGGGGCATCTAAGATTTATTATGAAATGTATTCCTCAAAGATACTTAGTGCTGTAGGGTTTTGCTCCAGACACACCTGAATCTGTGGGAAAAAATAAGGCTATTATGATGTTTTCATGATCTTTATAGAGAAGGATCTACAGGGAATTTATTTTAATTTATTACCAATCAAAATCATTCTACGATGATGAGAAAGAAAATCAGACCTTAAAAACACCTTTGCCCCCATTCCTCCCTTTTTCCTGGGCTTAACTTTACTTCCAAATTTTCTGCCTTCTCCACCCCAGTGGCACAGGAGGATGGGGAATGGGTATTGTGGTCAGTTCATTACATGTTGTTTCTGCTGCTCCTTCCTCCTCACGCTCTTCCTCTGCTCGAGTGTGTGGTCCTTCATATGGCACAGTCTTCCATGAACTTCTGCAATGTAAGTCCTTTCCATCGGCTTCAGTTCTTCACATAATGCTCCAGTGTGGGTCCCTCCCACAGGCTGCAGGGTGGTATCTGCTTTACCATGGGCCTCCATAGGCTGCAGGGGAATCTCTGCTCTGGCACCTGGAGCACATTCCCCTCTTCTTCTTCACTGACCTTGGTGTCTGCAGGGTTGTTTCACATATTCTCACTCCTATCTCCAGCTGGATTTGCCATTTTTTCCTCCCTTCTTAAATATGTTATCCCAGAGGTGTTACCATTGTCACTGATGGTGTGTCTTGAAGCCAGCTGGCATTGGATCTATCAGACATGGGGAAAGCTTCTAGCAGCTTCTCATAGAAAACACCCCTGTAACCCCCTGCTACCAGAGCCTTGCCATGCAAATCCAGTACAGGCTGTGAGTTATGAAGGCTACAGATAAGGCTGAAATGAGGGGAAGAATAATGTTATTTCACATGCATAGCGGAGCCCTTGGGAGCCATCTGCTGCATTAGAGGAGGTCTCAGGCAAAATCTGAGTTCAGCGTTTAGTTTAAGATGCTGACCTTTAGTAAGATCTTGCTATGATGTCTTGAACATTCATAAAGAAGAGGAAGCGTAACATGGGGAATTAGGCTCCTAGATGGTCATTGAAGACAAAGCTTATATATAAACTTTTTTTAAAATTTTAAATTGCTATTGCTTCCATTGATATAAATGGTATAGATCACAGGAGTCTTCAAAATGGGAAATAACAGAATTACTAAGGCATTTTTAACTTGTATGAAAAATGTATTTGAACGTAGCAATTCATCAGAGTGGAGACATCTCACAGACACATGTGAAAATTAACAGAAGAAAAATCTCTAGTCCCAGATAGAATTAAACTAAGCTAAGAGAGGGAGAGAAAATCACACCAGGAAAAATACCCATCAATTCTGAGAGTATGGTATATTTGGCTCTGGGTCCTAAGCAAATTTCTTTTTTTCTTCTGTATTTGTATAAAACAGAATGTGTGAGACAGGGAACAATCAGGAAAAAAATCCATAGCATAGCAGCTAGGCCACTTTTCCTCTTAAACCCAGCTCAAAGGCTTTCCAAATGAGGATTTGAAATCATACCTCCCACGACCCAGATTATTTCATGACAAATTCTATGGAGCAAGACAGTTGTGTTTTCTCATATCTCATGTTCCAAACAATAGATTGACAGACACAGAGTAAGTGAGCCTCATCAAAACTCACCTTGTTTTCCAGTCTAATTTTTTGCTTTCTTTGATGCAGCAATGATTTCACCACTTCTTCCTCTGCAAAAGTGTGATCTCCCCTGGCTCTGGCTCTGGAGTGGCACCCTCTCTACAAAAAAATGACACAGTTCCTTCCTCTACAAACTGAGCATCAGTGGGAAACTCTTCTGATATTTAAAAGATTTAAATACTGAAACATAACCTTTGTATGAACCAGAGACACTGCTTTAGAGACTAACTGCCTGTGAAGCCCAAATGCTGATCTCCTTAGTCAAGGTAAAGATAGCTTCTAGTTCAAGAAGAGCTGTTCCTTTTATTGCCGCTATTACTGCTGCTGTTGTAATTATTTTGTTCATCCCACTGTCTCTAGAAAAATTCTGACTAGTTATTAATATCTCAAGATACAGCTACGAGAAAAGCTGAAGTTTTTCTATCAGCTTCAACTGAAATGAAAAGCAAGGATTCTGTTTGCAACTGAGCCTGCTATGCTTTTCCATTTGGATTTTAATTTCACTAGAAAGTGTTAGGTTGCCATGGCAAAGCTCATATCTTCACTTCCCTGTCTCAGTAGGTGCATTGAAGAGGGGAGGTGGTCAGAACAAGAGGTAATTTGTGCTAACGAATGACTATATTGTAATAATGTGGTCCTGTTGGGCTCACTTTCAAGTCCTTCCAAAAAAATCCCCCCACAGCCAATTCAATGTATTCTCAGCACAAAAAGCCAAGGGGATGCACAGAATTTTGCAGAAATTAAAGCCAGGTGTTAAAAGCCTTGGATTTGACACTCCATCTTCCAAGCTGATAATAGTAACATTAAATGTCAGAATCGACAGATCAAACTCTCAGGTCTTCACTAGTATCTCACTGAGGTTAAGGAAAGAGATTGTGTGGGGCACTGAGCCATGCTGATGCTCTGAGTTAATTGGTTCAGTGATGCAGCGGAGAAAATCTTTTATGGTACTGGGTTCATGTGGAGTCCTACTGGCAGAAGCTCTGCAGTGAATTACACCTTTTAGAGTGACTTCCAGGATGTAGCTGAAAAGAGAAAAGCATCAAACAACCTATTTTACCCTTAGGTGGAACATCTGGCTAATGATTCATCTTACCACACAGTGCTGTACTACTATTAGATTAGAAGACCTTAAAGGCATGGAGCTGCATATAGAACATACAACATAGAAATGTGTATGTAATTTGATTTCTTCCAATAATAACTTCTACAGTCTTGTTTTGCTCTCTCTTTCAATACCTTCATTATGACCATGGAAAATGAGGAGACTCCAAGACTGTACGAGCTAATGCCTGTCCCTTGGGTAACTTCAGGTGGCATGTAGAGGT
Source organism: Psittacus erithacus (assembly GCA_009867235.2). NCBI lineage: Eukaryota > Metazoa > Chordata > Aves > Psittaciformes > Psittacidae > Psittacus > Psittacus erithacus. Next base: position 3,591 of record WYDI02009117.1, on the reverse strand, counting down.
AAGAATAGGATCTGTAGTAAAATTTCATGCCCAGAAATTTTGTTCTGCAGTTCCTGGGATGCCTGCATTTTACTCCCTGCTACAACTCATAGGATTCCAAGCAGAAAAATACGTTGTGAGAGCTTTCAGGCAAGTGGTGCCTCTGCTATGAATGGAGAGCCAAATTCCTAGCAATGTTTATTTGCTGAGTTACTGTGCAGGTCAGTGGGGAATCGTGGAATCATTTAGGTTGGAAAGGACATCTGGACTTCTCTAGTCCAGCCTTCTGCTGAAAACAGGTCTGATATCTAAGTTAAACCTCCTTCCTCATATCCTGGTGTTGTGTAATTTGAAAGTATTTGAGATGTCACAGTTTCTCCAGCCCCTGTATTTGTGCTTAGCCATTCTTGTGATTTTTTTTTCTGATGTCCAAAATGTGCTGACACTTGTGAACGATGCCTCTTGTCCTTTCATGATGCACCTCTGAAAGGAGCCTGTATTCATCTACGCTGTAATGCATATATATTCCTTCTATATGTTTTGGAAGACTGGAAGTAGTCGTCCTTTGGGCTTTCTTTTTGGCTAAACAAGCCACTGACTTTTAGTTTCTCCACATAACTCATAATCTCCCATCTTCTCACTGTTTCAATGCGCCCCTCTTGGACCTTCTGTAACTTTTCAGTGGCTTCTACCTAGCAGAATATTATTGCAGATGCAGCCTTCTGGTTGTGCTATTGCAGTCCAGTCAGTATGCTGTTAGTTTTCATTGCTTCAAGGGTACACTGCTGACCCATCTGCAGCTTGTTCCCTGCCAAAACCCCACAGCAGAGAAGAAAACCCTACTGCTATTATCCCTGCCTCTCCTTACAAACTGGTCTGTCTATCCTAGTGCTCCAACAATGCAAGTTTCCTCTGAATTGCTGTAATTCATAGAATTATATAATGGTATGGGTTGGAAGGGACCTTAAAATCATCCAGTTCCAACCCCCTGCCATGAGCAGAGACACCTTCCACTAGACCAGGTTACTCAAAGCCCCATCCAACCTGCCTTGAACACTGCCAGGAATGGAGCATTTATAACTTCTCTGAGCAACCTGTGTCAGTGCCTCATCATGCTCACAGTAAAGAGCTTCTTCCATGTCATAGCTCTGCACCAGCACATAAGTTTTTCATTCCTCCTGTTTGTTTCTCATGCTGGGTGCATTCAGCCATAGGTACTTGAAATGCTCTTCAAGGGAACATCAGAGATCATCCTCTGCTGCCCTGTGCTTTGCTTCTTCTCATCCATGCTCTTTTTCTTACCCTAGGTGTAGTTTTCTCTACACTGGTAAACCTAGTTCAAAGCCCTCCTGCCAGGTTAGGAAATCACTTGGCAAAAGCACTCGTCTGTCCTTTTTCTTTGAAGCAGACCCAGTTGTCACAGAATCTCAGTTGTTTATGGAAGACTTTTTTCCTGTCTTTCTATTTTAAGTCAAATCTCTGTGAAATGCATGTGTAATTTCAGGCAGTGGGGCAGAAGTGCTGTCATTAATGACTAATGAGGAACTGAAGCCTGACCTGCAGGACACCTCCAAATTGAATATTTTCTCTTCAGATTTAGCATGATTAAACAAACCAGCTTTGTAGCCAATCACTACTTTTACCAGAGAATTATTTTCTTGCTGCTCTGTCCAAACCCACAGAGACTAATTTAGACAGCATTAATTGGCAATTTCCCAGATCAAAGCCCTTAATCAAATCAATAAGGATAGCTGCTGTGCAGTGTTTTGATTATCATTCATAGACATAAAATACCATTTGTCATGTCTACGTCGATAATGACATCAGAGGCTTACCAAGACCAACAAGGAGTGATGTCCTGATAGCTTGATATGTTCATAATGCAAACTGTTTCCCTAAATGATTTTCTTGCTGGGGCTCAGGGGTTCTCCTTGCTGTGGGCTCCCTTTAACTCCAAGATTTATTGGTATCCTAAACATTTATAGATTACTGTCAACAACCCCGGTGATTATTTTTGTAGAAGTTGCAATTTCTATGGAAATAATTCAAGGGTGAATTTATTATTTGGCTGTGAAGAAAGGGGTTAGGGACTATAAAGGCTTAGCAAGAAATGGTCTTTTATCTTAAGAGTGAGTGGTGTGAGAAATGCCCCAATTTATATGGCAGAGGCAGCTGTATAGCTCCATCGTTTTCCTACATCAATACCAAATCTTGATTTTTTTCCCTCTTCAAAGGGAAAAGTTTAGTCTAAAAGCTGTTGGTTCACTAGAAATAACTACTTCTTGATAGAAATGCCAAACAATTAATGAATCCAACTCTAAACCTTTTAGAGGGAAGCTACAAGATTCATAGGGAAAGAGGCAAAAAGAGCTTTTGTAGAAAATAGATGAAAGCCACTGCTGCTGGAGGACATTTTGCACTCTGGACAGGCTGTATGTGACATTTTGGCTGAGGGTTTGTGGCAGTAAGACCAACTGTCCCCTTTCCTGCTTAATCTGCCTTCATGATCAACAAGGGTGCAAGGTAAGGGCAATACGACACATGTAATTGTGAATCCTCTGGTGTAAGGGAGTGGGAAAGATGTGGTTGAAAACCAGGCAAATCCCTTGTCCTGTGCCCCTATGACTGTTGAGGATAAAGATCTGTTAGTGGGAAATATATGCATATGCATCTACAACATCAATCCTTCTCATAGCTGGACTCAGATACTGTCTGTGCAGTAGCTGCCCAAGAATCCTGGTCTCTCCACCTGTGTTCCTTGCAGACACACACACAAATGGGTGTCCTAGTAAATCCTAAGACACTGTGGCAGATGATTTGCTGGTGTTCACACCCTCCCATATGCATTTGTGTTCATTCCAGTTGCTGGCGTGGTGGATGCATGGATTCCTTCTCCAGCTGCTGCATTGAAAGCCTCATACACACACATTGCACATAGAACACAGTCCTTCACCAAGGAAAATAGAAAAGGAGAATAATGAGAGGACAGACCAGGCTGTGCTGATCAGGTGCAGAATAGGGCCTGACGAGACCTGCCCTTCTTATCCCCTTATATTTTCCCATAATTACTCATCTTCAAACCACCTTTCCCTCACTTAGGGTGTTCTTTGCCTAAACTCACTATAACAATCCTTGTGTAACCCAACAATGCTCTTCCCTCGCATCCCACAATGTGTTTCATAGCCCAAACAGTGGCTCTCCTGGGTCTATTTATATCCAGGAAAGCCTCTTCCATTGACCATCAGGTGGGTGTTCCCCCAGCTGTCATGGTTTAAACCCCGTCAGCATCTCAGCCATGCAGTCTCTCTCTCACTCGCCCCCCGCCTTCCTCCCTTCTGCTCCAGGAGGGATGGGAGGAGAATCGAAAGAGTATAACTCCCACGGGTTGAGATAAGAGCAGTCCAGTAACTGAGATATAACACAAACCACTGCTGCTGCCACCAATGATAATAATGATAAGGGAAATAACAAGGGAAGAGAACACAACTGCTCACCACCCGCCGACCGATACCCAGCCTGACCGAGCAGTGATCTCGCCCTTCCAGGTAACTGCCCCCAGTTTACATCCTGGGCATGACGTGCTGTGGTATGGAATACCTCTTTGGCTAGTTT
>WYDI02009114.1:0-20779 GCA_009867235.2 Psittacus erithacus | reverse complement strand
CCACATAGAAACATTCAGAACGCAAGGTACCTTATCAGAAGAGAAGTTCTTAGCAATTAAATTATCTACAGGAGTCTCTGGGTACCTGAGTAAACTTATCAGGGCCTGACTTTACAAATTTTATAATACAGGAGGGGTTTTATTATAATTATTGAGCAGAGCTTCTCTTTATTCATGATAAAGGAAGATACTTCATAAGCTTACATAAAATTTGCCTCCCAAGGTGCATGGAACCAAATCCTAAACATAAGGTAAGTAAGAAAGTTTTTCCCTAATAATCTACATTGTGATGAGCTTGACAAAAGCATTTTACAGGTAGACAACTAGTAAGTCACTTTTCTGAGTAATACATAAGGAGGTGTTTTGCTTTTTTTGCAATGTCAAGTCTCCACACAGTATCATCAGTAGGTTTTTTTTTCTTGCTTCTTTTTACTTTGAATTTTTAGAAATTTCAAAATAATTTCTTTAAAATGTTGAATACATTTTTTGAAATGTTAAGTTGAGGTTTCATAGGAGACACCTGTGTGGGTTTTTTTTGATGGAACTTAGCCAACTTCATGCTGGGATAGTCAAAAGCCTGCCTAAATAAGGAAAGCATTGAAATTTTGTTAATCAGAATGGACAAGCAGTTTTATTTTCTGATTTTTCATCCATACATGTTATGGAACATTGTAGTTGTTTTAACTATTTTTATTGCCTTGAAAAGTTGAAGGCCCCAGTTGATAATGACAGTTAATAAGTTAAAACTTACCAAATAAAAAGGAGATATTTTGAAATTTCTTTTAGAACATCAGGTTTATCTTTCTGCTGTGTGTTTTAACGACATTGAAAAGGTTTCTTGAAATTTAATGCAAGTCCACTGTAATTTCTTTGTCTTTAAACGGCAATCTGTTTTCCTCTAGGTTCATCTTCAAATATAGAATCCCACGTCTACCTTGTCACAATGATACAATGCAAAGTATGCACAAATTACATTAGGCCTAAGCATAAAACAATTCTATTGCCTTCTATAAAACCAGCTGTTGGGTAATAATTCCTGTGACGTGACAATCTAACATAATTTAGAGGACACATTTCTTTCGGAATAAAACGTCAAAATGAACTAAAGAACACATCGAAAGAGAACTTTGGGTACATTTGGTAGGCATTACTAGCCAATCCTTAAACTGTTCAGTGTTTTTCAAATTAAAATAGGCATTACTTTAAAGTTAGAATTGGGCTGGCATAGATTTTTTGCAGTAGAACACTTAGAAATAAGATATTTAATGCATAAATGTCTGATATCTTCTTTGTATCAAAATTTCACTTCTGTGCTTTGCCCTTTTGCCTTCTTCTGTGAGATGTTTACTGAAGCTAACTTATCTAGAATTACGTATATATATATATGTGAAAAAATAATCAGCCTACTCTAGAACATGACTTCATCCTCAGTTGTTGTTTGAAGATAATAAGAAGGCAAGATTATTTTACTTTGGGACATTCTGTACTTATGTATCCTAACAGATAGATACATTTTTTTCTGCATAGAATTCAATCAGTAATCGTGAAATTAAAGGAATTAAATGGATGAGCATATATATACTTGCTTGCTTAGTGTCTCAGTTTAATTAGCATCTGGGTTTCTGCCTGTGGTTACCAAAATTTTATTTTCTCTTTCCTTTTTTTCCATCTACACGTTTTTCACTTGGAAACTGGAATATCAAGATACCATATTTATACAAGCATAGAGTGAATGTTTATTGAAACTATTCATTATTATAAAACCAGTAACTTTCCACAAGGCAATACAATAAAAAAATCTGCCAATACTCTTTGCAATATTTCATTTAGAAGCCAAATATGCAACTGAATTGGGATCTACCTTCAAAGGACCATTAATTGCTTTTGCCTTGAGGCTGTGCTGAAAGCTACATTTAAGATGGCTAAGTCTCACAAGTACTCTTTTCCTTACTCATTGTAGATGAGACGTAATGTTTTTCATTAAAGTAAAAACAAACAGTAAGATGAGTAAAAAACTATTCAAAAGTTGTTCATTAATATTCTTAAGTTTTCTTAAAAACTATGTGTTGCAGTATTTATCTTAATTTTCCATCTATTGGCTTGTAAAAATGACCCACATTCAAAGTCATAAAAAAGATAAGAATTCTACAAGAATTTTGTAGAAGAATGACAACATAAAACTTTGTAAAAGGCAAGACCGTATTTACAAAATGCTTCTCTTCTTCCCTGCTTATTTTTAAGATTGAACACTCACTTAAATTACCAATTCATTGAACAAAAGTTACTGTTATCTCTTGAATAATTCAATCAATCGTATTCAACCAGCTATAAAATTAGACAGTCAGCAAAATATTTGTCCATCTGTTCAATCTTATTTTTATTCTAATCTTAAGTAGTATGCAAAAAAATTTCATCAGTTTTAAATGTGTTGGCATACAGATGAAAGGAGCCTTTGATATAATTTTTTGAAGAAAAGAATGGATGTTCTTGATGATTGAACAGTTCTTTAAACTTAAAATTGCTCAGGGCACTAATATTTCTCTGTTCTAATGTAATCAGTTTGAACAAAAAAAATTTATTCTATTAAAGTAGAACTCCAAGCAAAACATGCTAACCTGCAGAAATGTATTTAGTTGGTACAAACTATGCTGTAAACCTTCAAATTTTTCAAAAACAGTTTACTAGAGTTCATTGGAAGTTGAAAATTACTTTAAACACGTTTGGGATAAGGACTGAAACATATCTGTAGTAAAAAATAGTAACTGTATGATGTCTTTATAGGTAACAGTGGGAGTGAGGCTTTGTTTTGGTTTTATCCTCATCCATGCTGCAAGCATTTGAGATTTCCTGTTCAGGGAATTTTGGCACAAGGGTGGAAAGTTCACTGTATTTTGAGTCAGATTTCTTTCATATATGAATATTAATGGGCATTCACGACAGCTAGCTAAATCTTCATGCCCTATGAATTAGGTGAAAGAAAATCTTGCCATTGCTACATCAAGATCTGTATCAAAGCCTAGGTTTCTTATAGTCAGTTGTCTGAGAGTGGTTCTTGATCCAGACTTAGCTAACCATCCCACATGACAATAATAGGTTCCTGTGCATATTCTGTGAGCCAAGTGCCTGTGCATGCATACCTATGTATAGACAGGGGTACTTGATTTGATCACAACATTAAGCCTTGGTTTCCTTTGGGAAGTACTGTAGCTAAATATGCTGTCTTTACTGAGTTCAAGAAAGATTTAGCCTTAAAAAGTGATTTTTGTAGAGAATGCAGGATAGAAATTATCCATGTTTCTATGAAAATAGATGCTTCTGACTAATAAGGTTAGAAGGAACTCTGAACTGCTTCATCCTCTCACTGCATGCTTCATTGCTTTTCTTAAAAAGTGAGAGTAATGATTTCCTACCTTGCTCTCCATAAGAATTTAATATTTTTAATACTGTATTATATCAGACAGTGGTGGTATGGTCCATGTACTAGACCTTTCTCTCAACTCAAGATTACCAATACCAGAATGATAGCCCATGTTTACTTTGCATGGAGGTACATGCTGCAGTAAGCCTTAAAATCCAAGTTCATTAGCCACCCACCCAAGGGAAACATGCTAGTGATCCCTCTCAGCCTCATTTATTCTCAGTGAGACACTGGAGTGGGCGAGCTGAGCTGGATTCAACACCCAAACCCAATTCCTGCAGGTTGGGCATAACCAAGATGTCCTAGAAAGGACTAGTTCATAGCCAGCCCTGCAATAAAAGCAAAGGGACAGGAAAGGCATGCTTATCATTCCAGGTAAACTTCAATTTTTCCAGCTCAGTGTCGCTGCTGTCCTCTTCAGCAATCCTCTCCCCAGTTATTTTGTATTCCAATTGAATGGGCTTATAAACAGAAAATAACAATTTGTGGGACTGACGCACATTTATCTGCTAGTCACCAGCTCTGTTAATGTGCATTTCAAAAGCCTTTTCTGACCAGTGCTGACATATGGAGCTGCTCAGGGATGAATCACAAAGGAAACATATGGATTAAACATTTATGGCATTAAGATTCTTACTGAAGCAGAAGGTGGCTTGTGTAGGCCTATAGGGATGATTCACAGATAGTTACCCCTATGCTTTCTTGAGGATGAAAGGAAACTTCGTTCTATTGAACATCTTATTTGCAAGCTCACCACAGCTTTTATATGTGTTTAAAAAGTTCACGAAAAGATTGCTTGGCAGTGCGACCTGGCAATTAAAGTGCATGTTAGCTTGTATAGCTGATGGCATTCCTTCAGACCACAGTGATCAAACCTCATTTTTTAGCAGATGCAGAGCTACCAATGCAATTTTTTGCACAGAAAGGCTAAAGATATATGTACCTTCCCCGGGCTGTATTCTTATTACTGAAGTAATCCAGTTTCTGGCTATTCAATGTTTTCAAAAAGGCTGCTTGATACCTGGTATTTTTATGCAAAAAATTTGACTGGAAAACAAGCTGAAGACACTGTTTCCTCTGGGGATATTGAAAGCTGATACATCAAACTGGTGAAAACTGTCATAACTAAGGTCAAGATGTTTTTAGGTCCTCCTACCTACTCCCAGCTACCCAGTTGCTGTGGAAATGAAATAGCCAGTCCTGTGAGAGTGGTTTTCAAGTAGCTCTGAACTGGAGTTGTTATTTCTGCAAGGAAGCTACTGGCATTTGACAATTTTGTAGTAAGAATGCATAAATTTAAAAGCTATTAACTTTCATCTTTGAGGAAAATCATAGCTGACCATGACAAACTGGTAAAATAGACATATTAAAAATAGGAATACAATGCACATGGTTAATTCCTAGCAAGAAACTCCATGAAACTTCTTTTTTTTGACTTTGCACTATTTGGTTTAGAAACAAGATGAATATGGTCTAAGAGGTCTTTTTGGTAAACAGCTTCTCTTCCATCTTTATACGCTGTCTAATTCACAGAAATATTTTTTAAATTATTACTACTGGTCATAAAATGTTCTCCATAGTGTATTATTTTCTTCTAAAGGTTAATGTAATAGCAGTCCAATTTTAATGTTACCGAATCATCAAAATTGTAGCACAGTAAAACAAAATTAACTTTGCAAGTAGCTAGGAAAATGTAGCCCAGGTTCAGTGCTCTGTAGATTTCTTTGAAAACAACTAAGTGGCAGGCACATAATGATGGCATTTAGCAAAGTTTGTTCGAAAAAAGGGAAAGAACAAAACAATGCTTAATACTTTAAATAATAAAACAGTCAAGAAGGCCTTTCTGCAAAGTCTTAAGTATAGCTTGGAAAAAGGAAAAAGGCAAGTTAGGAAAATTTTGGCATTATTGGAAAATAATTCAAAGCTCTTAATATACAGTTAAAGAATTAAGTCTGCATCTACATGGAAAATAGATATGCGTAAAATCAGTGTGACTGAGTCCACACTGTCAACAGTATTAATTCTGAAATTTTCATATTTCTGACTAGTTCTTGGATATTTACAATTAAGTCATTAAGCTGTAGGTGTCAAAAGCTATATAAGTAGGGCTAAGAAACCTGTTATTTTATAAAACTACGTAAATTTTATAATTCATATAAGTTTATAAACTTCGAGACTTTAAAAAAGTGTCTTGCCCCTCTAGTTTTCTCTCTAAACTGAGAGGAACTCACTCTAACTTCAGAAATGAAGGAACAAGAAAGTGTCAGTAATAAGGACAAAAAAGGCTCGGAGTTGTGAATTTTACAAGCAGTTCTAGGCTTTTCACTATGTATCTACTCTTGACCACTGGTGCATAGAGAATGTTGGGACAGATGAATCTTTGTCCTGATTCTTCTTTTCTACTGCTCTTTGACAGCAAATGTCTCCTGATCTGCATATAACTGTCTTAGAATTTCTGTGGTTTTCAGTGCCTTCTAGTAAAGAAACATTTCCTACATGGGGTTCTTTTGACTGGGTATGAACATTCACTTGAAAAATTTAGACCACCGGCTTACAATTGTTTGTAAACTCTTGAAAGCAGTCATAATTTTGGGATTACTCCCAAAGAAATGAAAAAAAATGAAAACAAACAAAACAAAACAAGTGAATGGGTGCTATCATACGACTGGCAAGGTATTCATTTTAGGAAATGTGATTATATTGATAAGAACATGTTCACTGTCATTCTGTTCTACTTTTTCACAAATATGAAAGGCCCAGTCAGAGCATGAAGCATATAGAATACTGTCAAAGTGTTATGGGGCTAGCCACACGAACTGCACTTTTTTATGAATGCGAAGTCATAATTTATTTCTCTATTGAGAAAAAAAAGTAAGAACTGTTGAGAATACGTTTATTTTGGTGTGATATCATCACTTTTGTGGATCAAAACACAAGAATCCAGTTCTCCTTCCAGAAGGTCATGTCAACAACAGTTGCAATTCTAAACCATGCTGTTCTGATGCACTTCTGCAATTAAAAATAAAAATTTATGTTCTCCGAATGGCATAATCATAAAAGGTCAGTACCTAAAATAACAATAATAAAATAACAGATAAGGATAAAACTAAGAGTGCACTAAACATTGTGATGGAATTTTCAGTTTGTTGGCTGTAAAAAAGTCTCTGAATCTTTCATTAAATATTACATCTATTTATAAAATAATTTAAAAGAACTAACATGAATAATATTTTTTAGAAATATTTACATGTTTCAGTCTATTAGACAGCTATGTTGATTTTCATGTTCAGAATGGAAACAAAAACAGAACCATAAGGAGCAGTAAACTATTGTAATTAAATAATCTGAAGGAACACAGCCAGCCATCAAGAACTGTATATACAGATGCTCTTTGTGTGAATGCACGAACACATTTTTCATCATTAAATGAGCACTTTTATGTGAAAAGACACAAACAAACTACCTGGTGGCACTTCTATTCTCTCTCCAGCTACTTGTTAAATTGAGCAAAAAGGGTAGCAGAGACATGCATTGCACACTGTTAGCCACCTGCCATGTCCACATTTAAAGTAATCTTTCATTCTTTTTCAAACTGTTATAAGTGGACTGAAAAATAATCTAAGACATTAGGCTTTCTCTCATTATTTTAAATTGTTATAAGTGTTTTCTGAAATGTGTTTCAGTGTTTTCTGAAATGCTGGTACTAAAGTAATTTTGTAATTTTATAATAGAATACAGTGGTTAAACAGAGAGCTACTTAGTTTTTTGCAACGTTGTTTTAGAGTTTGTTGTTTTGTTGTTTTATATTTTAATGTCCAGGGGTACATAGCAACATTCAGCTCACTCCAGAATATACCTGGCAACTCACGGGACTTGGTTTTCTAACAAACTGCTGTTTTGGTTGTGCTTATTCCTCACTAAGTAGTAGTGCTAGTGAAATTTGGGTTCTGATTAATTTTTGTAACATGGTTAACTGATTTTGGCAATGGAATTCTACAAAGCAGCTTGCATTAATTTGACTAGTGTGGACTTGAAAAGAAACTGGCTAATGATCTCTTATTTTTGCCTATATTCATTCTTCAGATTATTATTTTTTCCTGTATATCCAGGACAATCCATTCATACTGTGAAACACTTTGATTCTATAGTAATGAATGCTAAGTTTTGAATGTCAGTGTTTAACCTTGTATAGATAAAAGATGAATGAAAAGCAAAGTATAATCAGCTGTTCATATCCTGGCTTAATTTCTTAGCTTTGAGTATGTAGACTAAAATCCTCTGGAATTAAAAACCTAATACTTCACTTCTACTTATTATAATGTATAGCCTGTTATTTTATATAGGTAGCTGCACCCTCAAGGCCATAACTGATGATAAGCAATAAAGAGCTAACCTCTTCTTTGAAAGGTTTACCCTTTAAATAAAAATATTAAAGGTGCAGAATTTTGTCCGATATACAGCCTCCTGGATGCCCCTGAAGAGCATAGTTCCACCAGAGCCTTCAAGCAAACTTCCTCCCACATAAATTCTTCTTTTCTGTTCCTTGAGCCATCCAAACATCTATGATTGTCTTCCTCTTTCTATTCTCCTGAAATTTCAGTACCAAATTTCATATAGATTATGGTGTCTACCTAGGTGATTACATTCTGACTGCTTGACTTTTCACTCTGAATTTGCATCCTCTCCAATGATAATTCTGTACCTTCAAGAGTGAGGAATTCACTGTCTCACCATCCTTACTAAAGTTCAGATCTGTAATTTCAAGGGACATTGTAGGATACAACCTTACTGGTCTACTGAAGCCATTACAGAGCAATGTATTTCATCACTGTTAAAGTCCAAATTGTCCTTTGGCTGAAAATCCTGTCTGCCCATATGGGAACAAGTTCTAAAGTTAATTTGGAATCTTCTCTCCCCATGCCCTCCAAAAAGCAATTTATAATGGAAATGTAAACAAATCATCCACATTTTTAGCTGTGCACTGCGCTTAGTCAGAATGGCCAAATAAAGACCAAACCTCAGTGCAAATTTCTGAATAAGAATGGCCTTCTAAGTAACTAAACGGATAATGAAACATTTCTTTATTGAAAAGCAGTCATTGTGTGTTTAGTGTTGATCAATAACTGAGACACTATTGGGACCACTGAAGAGGTCTGCAGTCCTGTTTTTCTGGAGATGAGATATGATTTACAAGAGGCACAGTAAGTCTTCAGGCGTGGGAGAGTGAGCCTCAGGGCTTTTATTTATTCAGATCCTGAGAAGGAGAATCTGTGGCTCTCTATGTAAAGAGGAAGGTAAAACTTGGTTCTAGTCATCTTTCTTGAAGCGGACACATATATCAAGTGTCATAGGAAAAGAAATATAGTTTTGTTTTTCTTACTTCAAAAAGCCATGGTCCCTAAACCCTAATACCATTCTTGCAGAAGTCATGAGTGGTAAATTAGAAGCAAAACTGTCACCTAAGCCCCTCTTGAAATGTTCAGATGTCCACAGCCCTGGGCTGCTCAACAGATCAGTCCACCTCTGTTAGGGCAGATATGCTACTTCTCAGGTAGCGAATAAATAGTAGTTCTCAAGGCTAATTCTTGGGGAACTTCTGTCTTCTTTACAACCTTCCAGAACCACAGAGGGGTGCTGCCCTCCCCTCTGGTAGGCTGTCTGAGAAAAAGCTGTTGGACCACCCCCAAGCTTGCTCTGAAGGCAGAGAGCAGGGAGTCCTCACAGCAAGGGTCCACAGCAGGTCTGGCTCACCATGATACTAATGTGTAAAGAATGGCACACCGTACTGCCAGTCTCCTAAGTGTGTGACTTCATTTTCAAAAGCTACCAAACAGCTTAAACTGACTCACACCTATTACAAATAAGTGAGATTACAGTCAAGTGAAATTCAGTCAGACCTTTTGGGCTACCACAGGAAAGCCTAGGTACTTCTCTCATTTCTTTTCTGGTGCTGTTCCTTGATGCTCTTAAGGCAGGACCTGCTTTTGGGGCCATTCTGTGCTTCCTGCTCTCGGGGTCATGATGGCACCAACTCTTTTGTCCTCAGAGGCATGACTGCTTGTGATGATGGAGCTCTGAAGCGGTGCAGTCACTGAACCCAGGACTAGATGAGGGAAAGCAAGGAATAGCCCTGTGGGGCATCCCCATTTCAGCCATAAGCTGCATTTGTGCCCAGCCCTGGACCTTCTAGTGAGCATCTAAGGGTTGTGAATACTCCATCTCTAGCAGTGTTTAAAGCCAGATTGGAAAGAGCCTTGGGTGACATGATCTAGTGTAAGGAGTCCCTGCCCACGGCAGTGGGGCTGGAACTCAGTGATCTCAAGGAACTTTCCAACCTGAACCCTTCTATGATCTGTTTGTCTCTTCTTGTCTGGGCACCGTGGGACTGCACCCGTGTCAGAGAGGATGCTGCCACCCTTGGCTTTATCACATTTTCCCTCCGAAGTGCCTGGGGCTGATGCTCCCTGACATGTTTTACTTATCGCAGCCTTCAGATAGTTCCAATGTATATTTTGTCATTGATCAGTGCTAAACACAAGAAATTTGTTTGTTATTAGAAAGGCAGGATTTTTAACTCTTTAAATTTCCTGGAAACTTTCCCAAATGGATTGTTTTGGGACCTGTGGTACTGACTGAATAGCAGTGCCTTCCATTGAATTTGTTAAATGCACTGCAGGTTGCAGTGTGCTGCATAGAGGCTTTTGGGGAATCTTTATCCACCTTGCCAGCAGTAGTTCCGAGCTCTTGAACTTCTGGACTTTCATATGTTGTGCTGTTATTTGAGCTATCTTTAAAGATGGTCCAAAGCTGTTCTTGGAAGACATTACTTCAGAAACATGCCCATGCTGAATGTAATAGGCAATTGCTTTAGTCAGTCCCAGATGCAGACTACAAGCACAAGGGATGCAGCTTCCAGGCATTTCTGAAGGCCCGTGAAGACCTAATCACTCAATGGAATCATTCATCTGTCAGACTTGGGCAAGTACATTACAGACAGCTGACCTTATAGGATAACAGAACTGAGTCTGCAAAGAGAGAAGGTGAGAATTAGAAGAGTGATGAGACAGAGAATTGATGGGCATGGAATAGGCAGATGAAAGTTTTGGGTTCTTTCTCTGACACTGCTGGCCAGCTGTTGAGATCATAGCCGTCCGAAAAGCCAAATCTGCCAGAGGAAGACCTAGGGTATCCTTCAGGAATCTTCCAGCACTGGAAGGTGCTGCATCCTGTGATAGACCTTCAGGTTTCTCCCCAGGTTTTCCAGCTAAGCAGCTGTCATACACAGCTAGGCTTGCACAGAGAAGCTGCAACCAATATCATACATATGCATTTGGTGTGATTAATACTTTAGTGTATGTGGAAAACATAATATCGCCTCTAAATAGTTACTGATGTACTGTGAACTTTTGTGTCTGGAAAACTAATTTTTCATTTTGTTCTTCAAGTAAGAGTGACTGTTTTGTTCAGTTGGTTAAATTCCATTATGTGTTTTGTTTCACAATTTCAGGTGAAAATGGTGAGCCTTTTTTTTTTCCACATAGACTGGTGTAGTGGAGAGGAGAATAAATGACTTTCCTACATTAAGATTTGTGTGATAGAGTGGGGAGAAGGAAGCCACTATAACTGCTGTTCTTTATTGGCTGTAGCATTAAATAGCAGCAAGTGCTTTCCTTTCTTTACACTTTACTGAGCAGATAAGATTCATTGATCTACTTTCCCTTCTTATTTTTCATTTGCTCCCAGCACCACAGAATAGAAAGGACCTTATGATCATCTAATTCCAACCCCCCTGCCATGGGCAGGGAAGCCCACACTAGATCATGCCACCCAAGGCTCCGTCCAACCTGGCCTTGTATACCACCAGGGATGAAGCATTCACGACTTTCTTGGGCAACCCATTCCAGTGCCTCACCACCCTCACGGTAAAAAACTTTTTCCTTATATCTAACCTGAACTTCCCCTGTTTAAGTTTAAACCTCTTTCTTCTTGTCCTATTGCTACAGTCCCTGAGTCCCTCTCTGGCATCCTTGCAGGCTCCCTTCAGGACTGGAAGGCTGCTATAAGGTTTCCATGCAGCTTACCTTCTCCAGGCTGAACAGCCCCAACTTTCTCAGACTGTCTTCATATGGGAGGTGCTCCAGTCCCCTGACCGTCCTCGTGGCCCTCCTCTGGACCTGCTCCAACGGTTCATGTCCTTCTTAAGCTGAGGACACCAGAACTGCACACAGTACTCCAAGTGATGTCTTATGAGAACAGTAGAGGGGCAGAATCTCCTCCTTTGACCTGCTGGTCATGCTCCTTTTTATGCCTCTTCTATTTGTCTTCTTTTGTAAGGAGTTCAATTTTACTTACTTACAAAGTTTAGTGAGGTCACTAGTCAGGTTCTATCTGCTATTGTATCCTGTGAAAAAGCACATTTCTCAGTTTTCCCTTTGTTTCTACTATCAGGTTTTACTTGTATTGAAGATAGCTTTAGGAAATGGTTTATTACTTATTTCAAGCATGTCTGTTGACAGGGAAAGCTTTCAGAGGTTTACAGGTACAGCTTGGACCACTGTTGTACACTGTGGCAGTCCAGTACCCAAACAAAATAAAACCAAATATTGTCCAAAAAATATCCTATTGAAGAGTGTTCTGAATAAAATACAGACATTTGCTAAACCTAGAAACAAAGCTGGAGAGAAGAAGTTTGTTTTGGGGTCATATGTACTCCTGTCATGGAAAAGGTAATCTTGTGTAGCAAATAGCTCAAAACTGGACTGGTCCTTATGAACCTGTGACTACAAATAAAGGAACTGTAGGCTTCAGAGGTTCATGAAATAATGTATGTGTGTACCCACTGAGAAATTCAAAGAGTCTTTTCAGTTTGAATGCACACGCTTTGATTCATACTTTCTGATGCCCTTCATGGTGTCTAATGTGAAATTTAACATGCATGTATTAAAAGGTAGTCTTTATTCAGTCCTAGTGCTTTTCAAGTAAATAATACCTCAGGGTAGAATGACTGGAAAATTCATAATGAAGCTAGAGAGTCAGAGCTATGCTCCATGCCTCTGTAACCAGCCAAATGTTACACATAACAGTCTGATGCTGTTGGCTGCTGAGAAAATTAATAGAATTGTGTCAAAAAAGGATTTTTTGGTGGGTGAATTGTTAATGATAGCGTCTGAAGTATATCTTTAAAAGTTCACATTTAATGTTAAATATATTCTTTATTTCTTCTGTGTTCTGGTACAGTCTTTATCATTTATCTTGAAAAGGTATAAGAATAAAAAAATAAAAAATATATCTGATGGAAGAAGGAGAAGAATGTAAGGCAGCATGTGTGAGGCAAGAGAAAAGCTAAAGCAAGTTAGAGATATAATACATAATCTGTATTTATAGATTTACGAAGGTGCTTTCCTCCAAGCAATGCCCTGTTTGCTGTTCGGAGGAAAAATAAGCGATTGTATAAATAGAGTAAAGCTGTTTTCATAATTACAGATTAGTTGATATCGCACATCTCAGCAAGTAGCAAGTTTTCTTATAATACAAGTTTCATTTCATGTGTGGTAACAGAAGAGTTGCTCTCAGGTGCACGAAATTAAGCTAGAAATAAAAATATGAAATAGGCCATTTTTATTGCACAATTACATTATTATATTGTATACCTTTGTAAATTACTTAAAGCATGAAACTCAAACCCAAAAAAATTTTTATTGTAGGGAGGTTGGTAACTCCTTCTACTGATCTTAAAAGTTGTGAGTATATGGATTAAGCAAAGCTATTACTCCAGGAAACAACTATTTTTGTGAACAAGGTCAGAGAAAAAATGTTGATTAGAATTTCAACAATTAGCGAAAAGCTGAAACACATTTGATCTTGCTTGTTTTCAGTGTAAAGTGATATTATCAAATATTATACTAATATCTTACTACGTTCATCGAAGAATTCATGGTTATAAATCACGTTGTGATGTAGAGCTACACTAGTCTTCTTACTTACAGATAGCTCCCTTTAAAAACATAAATTGAAAGTCCTTATGTTATTATGTTAGTTATGGGGATTTTAGGCAAAAAAATGCATGGCCATATACACTTTACAAGTTCCTCTTTTCCCACATGACTCTCAGGAGACACGTGCTGGTTGTCCTCTCTCCTACCAGTTCTGCTCATTCAGCACAGCGCTTTCACTGCAGTTTTCCATGTTTCATTTCAGAGCTCACCCCTTTGCCAGTTTCTTCACTACCTCTACCCTATTTAGCTACTGACTGCTAAGCCCTTTAAAATCACATGCCCTCATTTATTGTTCATGTTAGTTTTCCTGTGAGAGAGAGATAATACGCAAATAGAACTGAAAGAAGGAAGGCAATACAGGTTGACCTGTAAAATAGCCACAAAATCCAGCAATGTTTTCCTGAAATTATTTAAAATAGCCAAGCAAAGTGATTGCTTTTTGACCTTAATTTCAGAGGCAGCTATTTGACACAGTTTAATTCCAATTTTTCAATAGAAAAAAAAACCAACTATTTGGCTGGATAGCAACTTGCAAAGAGTAGTCTTTCACATGACAGCACACGACTATTTACAGCACAAGTATAATTATCAAACATCTGGTTTCCATAGAAACAGAAGGACATCCACTGTACAAAAATAAATTGCACATTCATTTCGAGGCTAAAACATTTCTAATTAAGATGCAAGCTCCCAAAACTTGGACTAAATCAAATCAAAGTTGTAGTGATGAAGTACTATGTTGCAATATAATGTCACTTCCAAAACATCTAAAAAGTGGTGAGATTTTTATGTTTGTTTTCAGTAAGAATTTTACTGACTTTAAATCAAAATGCAGGAGTAAATAAATACACAGCTACAGAAAATTTCAGAAATTTCTCTTTTTGGTTTGCTAATGGACAATTCCTTGTGCACGGCAATTTGTGAGTTGTTTTTTAATTATCTATCCTCTGTGGGGGACAAAAGCTCAGAGAAAACCTTCATTTAAGGCCAATTTTAGGCAGTGATTATCCAAGCAAAATTACTGTTAAAGTATTTTTATCCAGGGTTGGTTTTTTTTGAGACTGGAGATTCAGTGTTTGAATTGCTACTCTGCAGTAGCTTTACATCAGTGATTGCTGTAGGGTGTGTAGCCATAGAATACATTAAATGCAAATTCAGCAATTCTGAATACAGCAATTCTAAGTTCAGAAAAAGTAAAAAGTAGATTTGATCTGCCCAGGCTATTACTTTATTGTACTAAATTATTGGATATGAGGGATTTAGTCCAAATAAACGTCATTTGGGAAGTCATATTATATAATCAGAATAGTCAGAACTGATTCTGTTAAGATATATAATACAATTCCATTGTGCAAACAAAAATTTGTCTTTGTCAGAATAGCATCTGTTGGTTGTACAACTGTATCTAGAATTTCAGCACTTGGACTCATGTTTACATCCAATAAACTTATTCTCCTTTTTGAGTAATACAAGTTGGTTTTGGTGGCAGTACTGTAGCAACAATAACACTCCACTTTCCCATCCGCTCTTCTAAGCATAGAAAAATTGACAGGTTTTAAAATTTGCTCTGATGTTCAACACATCTACACTTTAATGATCACCTTGGCTGCTGTCTCTTGATCAAGCTTTTGTGTGAGCATGGTGTGCGTGAGCAGGGAGGGCAGGGGTTTGAAATGAGATGTTTCCATTTTGCATCAAGAGCTTCAAATAATTTCATCTAATGAAATTTTCATGGAAGGGAAGCAGTAATAAAGGTCTTGAACTTTTAGTACTTTGCAGGCTGAAAACAACACCCTGAAAGGCATCCAGATACCAAATAAAAATGAAACAGTAAGCAGTAGAGTAGAATATTCTCCTTTTTATGCCAAAGGACAGCCATCTTTCACACCTGGTGAAGCAGGGGGCAAAGGTCTAGTACTATAGGTTCCATAAGCAATTTTTACAAATTTGTGTTGGAAGGAAGAAAAATATACTTTATATAGCAGGAGCTGCAGCTAAAAAAAGAACTGTGGGTTTTTTTGTGAAAAAAGAGAACTGTGGTTTCTCTACTAAATGGAAATACACCTTACCATGGGATACTCAGTTGAATCATAATTCAAGAAATTGTGTTAAGAATGAAAACTTTGCCCCCTGAAGTTTTGAATTGATTCAGAAACAATATTTCACCCAGAGGTTTTACAAGAACTCCTCCAAAAGAAACAGATAAGCAAAAATTTGGAGTCTGAGCACTGAGTAATATATGCATCTATCCATCCATTCATCCATCCATCCATCAATCCATCCATCCATTCATCCATCCATCCATCAATCCATCCATCCATTCATCCATCCCTCCATCCATTCGCCAAGGCAGCTAGTACCCCTGCCAGTTTTTTCTGATGTCTCTTCAGGGTGGTAACAGGGCCTGGCTTTGGCTGGGCTGTCTTAAGCAGTGATGCTCATCCCTGCTACAGTCTTCACTGTGTAGGGGCAAGCTGACAGTCCTCACAGTCCTTTCTGATGAAATAGAGTTGTAGAGCTGAGTGTCAGTTACCTAGATCCTACAGCTGGTGATAAATATGGGAAGGGACAAGCAGCAAAAATAGAGATTATTTAAAAGTCTGAAGTGTCCAGAAAAATGTTGTCTTTCAGAGATAATCTAGACCTTTAAAATTCAGAAGTCTCAATCTTTTGAGAGAGAATAAGGTAAATCAGAAAAGGTGCAGAATTTATTTGTTCTTATGACAACAGTTTTAATGGAAATGGAAAAAGAAATTAACCCATTTTCTCATGAAATAAAGATTGTATTCGGTGAGTTAACTCCTAAATGATGACTCTTTTAGGTCAACCAAACTGAACTGAAAAGGAAGCAAAGTGATTATGCTTCTCTTTACACGCTTCACACATTCTTTTTGACACCAGCATGAAGTTCAGGGTATGCTGTTTTGCACTAGTTAATGGCATGTTATTTACAGTGTGTTGTTCTTTTGTATGATACATGACAATTGGACAAATCAGTACTTAATGGTTTTCCATTTCCATAAATATTTCATTAAAATTGCTTTATTAGGGTTATACTCTTGCTCAGTTGGGTTGTTTCTTGCACCACAATTTTTCCCTCTAACAGATAGCTGCCCTGTAACTGTTATGTACTGATGAAGTAAGACACTAGAAATTGGATTTCCAACCCTCTTGTATAATCAGTTCTCCAGATCCCATTTTATAACGAGTGTGGTTTTTATCACTGATTTCTACTAGATATCAAAGCTTCTTTTTAATTTACTGATTCTAACTTAAAACCCTCTTTTTCTTGTTTTTGTTGTTGTTTCTAATGAGCTTGATGTTGCCAAGATTAAAAGAGGCTTGAAAAAAAACCAGCTTTAAAACAGCTTTGATCTCCTAAGGTGAAGCATATTTTTGTGCAAAATTTTTTCCTCTGAGGCATGATAACGAATTGATCTGGAGGGAAAAAAAACCCAACAAAACAGGTGGGTGAGAAAAGAAAGAGGAAGGAAATGCTGGAACTTATAATGAAAATTAGACCTTCTTACATTTGGTTTGCATCAATGGCCTTTTCCTATATTTTATTTAAAACTCAGGAATTCAGAACTCCATTGTTCCAAATTTTCTGAAGAAAAATGACGTCCTGAGCACTGGAATAAGAATTTAGCACACCCAAGCTTTTTATTCTCTTTGACATAAGAAAACACTCTTTTAATTGGGTTATTTTCAAAATTACAAATTGATTAAAAATGAAGAGAAAGAGAAGAAATCTTACATTGGGTACATACACAAATAATTTCCTGGTTTGTCAGAGACTAATTAAATGTTTTAATAAGTTTAAGTAGTCTAGTGCCACATGGCAACCTAAATCTAAGAATGGGATTATAAGGATATAATTATAGGGATATGATTATAGCCATATAATCCCTAGAATGACATTATAATGTCTTTCTAGGGATTGTATACATATGTACTATGAACAGTTTCTGTCCTAAAAAGTCTACTACCAAAATTTAGCCAGGGAACAGAAGAAGAAGTCAAACAAACAAAACTGGATGGTAACCTGGCAAGGGCAATCAAACTATCAAACTATCAGTTTTGGTATAAGGAATAGCATGAATCACAACATTCCTCTTTCAAGCCATTGTCAGTTGCTGTGTTTGCAATTTTGGGAAAAACAATATTTGAGAAAGGATATTTAAAAAGTTGCTGGAGGAAGAAGGGTTGTTGGGTTCTTTGCTTGCTTGTTTACTTTGCTTTCTCAGGAATTCTCCTGCACGGAAGGTGACAATAGTTTACTTGCTTAAAAAGGCAGAAAGACTTCAGATTGTGTTCATTACATATCACAGCTTTGCTTTCAGTGTTGATGATTATTTATAAAGGCATAAATGGAATTAGACATCCGACTGCCCTTTGTGCCTTTGGAAATCTCACCCTCCATACATAATTTAGTGTATACCAATTAATTTTTCTCAATTTGGTCTAAAGATATTGAAATAAAATTGCTTTAGGAGAAAAGGGCTGTTAGTTTTTTAATTCTTTTCCCTTTCTGTCAGAGATTAAAATCATATCTTGCTTTCCTTAAAGTGGATAATATTTTTTATTTTAGATCTGTGGCAAATAGTGCTGAGTTAATATAATAGCAGCGCATTCTCCTTCTCGAGGTTAATCTAGATTCTCTTAGCAAAGCTTGGACCTGGAAAATTAACACAGCTTCAATGCATCTCACAGCTAAAGGGGACTGCACTACTAGCCTGCATTTAAAGCTTAGTAACAAATGGGGTTTAAGCTTCTCTCATTGTCGCTTGCTCAGGTAGAGTTGCTCCTGCTCTTTTTACATGGCACAGTCCTTGTCAAGTTGCAGTCCTCTTAATTTAGATTGGGAAATTGTCCGAGTTTGACCAACGCTGATGATTCATACTGGAATAAAACAAGATCTATTTCCAGAAGGAAAAAATCAATGACAGAGAAGAAAATTAATGTACAAATGTTACCAGTCTTCATGCTGTAGAGCCTAAAACCAAGTCTGATAGACAAGAAATGTTTCCTATCAAACCACCACTTCTTAAAATTACAGGTTTTAGGAGCCTAACTCATGACCCTTAAATGCCCAGAGCTGATGTTGCTGTGATTATTGACCTGACGGCCTTAATGCCCTGTGGATGCAGCAAGGAAAGAGGAGGCAAATGACTGACAAGGACCATCATTGTTTGTTACTGCATAAACATGGAGGAAATCTCATTTGCCAGGAGGATCTGTAATTGGAAAATTTGCAGTAAGGGGAACAAAGGCTCTGGCTTTTCCTTCTTAAAGTACAGAGAGGTCTTAGGAAATTTCTTTGTTTGGAGATGCTGCTGATTAGAACTGTGTGTCAACACAGTGTTCAGCTGGGCTTGTGCCATCTCAGTTTCCCTAATTAAAAGAAGGTTGTATTATCAGCAAAGAATTTATAAATGTGAAGACCAAGTTAAAGAAAGAAACAGAAGAATCAAAAAAGTTATTAAAGTTGTGAATACAGATACAGGTTATGACAGAAAGGTCAAAGGCTGAGGGATCCTCAAATGTAAAATTCTGCAAATGTAATGTTTTGCTGAGAAAAGCTTATCTGACAATTGCTCATGTATCAATGGGGCAAGCAGATATGTTTTAGCTTTATAGCTGAATAAACATTCTCTGTTTCTCTTAATCCAAATAAAAGCATAATTTAAAGATGAATCAGGCAAATACGTGGAGGAAATTTAATGCAACTGCCAAGTAGCAATTTAATTTTATAACAACCAGCAGAGAGCAGTGCTACTTTGCAGTCCAAATCATATCAAAATCTTGAAAGCTTTTTCAGCAGAAACTTAACAAAATTCTATCTAGGCCTTTTATAAATATACATCTTCATACAAGTTATGATCTTATGTCAATTATGAACTTCTAGTTTTAGCAGGAGGAACTAGAAGCATTCTGGCAAGTATGGAAAAGGAAATAAGGGAAAGAAATTTCATTTTTGTTTCTAGAATTCTTTCTGCATAAGCCATACACATGCAAATTTTCTCCTTATTAATTTAAATGTTAAACATTAAACTGCTTAGGAAGACTAAAGAAAAAAGAACCATCAATTGTCAATTTGAATTAACCAGTAAATAAGTCGAAGAGATCTCATGCATGCTTACCCGCACTACCAGCGATATCTCACAATTTCTTAATGCCCCCACTATCTGGATGCAGTGATGGTGTCTGAAGTTAAATCATGAAATGGAGAGAATGATGACAGGTGGAAGAAGAAAAAAATACTGAAAAAATACTCATTGAAAGCTTTTTTCCTTCATTCTTGTGGCTTGTTATAGAGAAGGCAAATAGAGTTGATCAGACATCCATGTTACCTCATGGCTTCTTTGACATAGGTCTATCCAGAAAGTTATGGATTATCTGAACAAAATTATTCAAGGTAAAGAGCAGAAGGTTTCACAAGGGCACAGATCTTCACACGATACTTCATACAGAATCTAAACCTGAATGGTACCACAATTCTAGCCATCCTAAATGGCCATAATAACAGGTTGTGAAATTAATCTGACTGAGCAGATTAAGGACACTATATGTACCTAAACCTAACTGCAAGTAGCATTATTAATCACCTCTCCTTCTTGGGAGGTAAAATTCCCAGCTGAATATTGGATTCTTCTTTTTATTTCCTCCCCCGCCTTTTTAACTGTAGTCCCAATTTCCAAAATATGAAGTGGATTAGAGTTTTTGAAGAGTGGATTAGAGGTTTTCTTAATTTTTCTAAAAATAGTTTTAAAACATTTGTATGATCATTAACCTGCTTTCATGTGTTATCACTCATAGGACTCTTTAACTGTTGTATTTATTGTCTTCTTGGGCCATCCTGAGGTACTTGGGAGACTCTCAATCCCAAAAAAATTTCTACCAGTAGACTGAATATTTTTATAGATCCCCAGTGACAACATAATTAATTAAAAAAAGGATACCATGTCAAATTTGTATTGCAGCTCTTAATCAGACTCCTGACTGTGAAAGAGCAATGGACAATCATTTCGACACGATGGGAGGTACCCTAAATAGGCTGAAATCATCATTACTACTTGTCACATTCAAACTTGTATGATTGCAGCATTCAAGTCAGTGCTGTGAACATGGAAGAAATCCAGTGATTCCTCTTTATTTTGCTCATCCTTAAAATAATTTAGTGTTTATGGCAATTTGTGGCATCCAGTGCAGCAAAAGGGAACATGCAGATGGCCACATTAACATAGTGTCAATGGATTATCAAGCTATAAATTAACTAGGTGTCATCCCCACTGTAAAAGGAAAGGTAAGACCCCATTAAAATATATTATATATCTATAAAAATATTATTACATATAATATATAT
>WYDI02009112.1:0-11793 GCA_009867235.2 Psittacus erithacus | reverse complement strand
CCTGGCCTTGAACACTGCCAGGGATGGGGCAGCCACAGCTTCTCTGGGCACCCTGTGCCAGCACCTCAGCACTCTCAAAGACGAAGGCTTTCAACTAAATTTGGACCCCATTTTATCTTTCTCCTCCTCTGGGTCATATATCATGTGTCTTTCATCCTCACTCTTCCAGTGCCTACCCAAACCCCATTGTTGTCCCGTTCCCCTCTGAAATGCCACTGGTACTTTCTGCCAGTTCTGCTTGCATGAAGTTGGAAGGGTAGATCAGGGCTTCCCTGGGCAAATCCTGAGCATCCACTGCTGACCACACTAGGGCTTTGGCAAGCTGAACTTTGTCTCCTTCACCAGGAGATGCTTACTTCAGCTCTTCACATCTGTCTCCAAGAGGAATTCAACCCAGTGACAAAATGCGGGGCCAAACCTCTCAGTACAAGAACTGGCCCTGGAAAAATCAGGTTCATGACAAATGCTAATTTCCTGCTATTAATTTAGGTAGTAAATTTATCATAACTATGGGTTCCAGAGTTATTACAGCTATAATCCTACTAACAAGATGAGCTGCCCAGCTGGTACTTAATATGTCTGCAACTGTGAATTATACTGCTGGAAAAACAAGTCATGTGGAACAGGAGCAGGGACTGGCTAACCAAGTTTAAATCTCATGCACAGATCTCTGAGAAGAAACTGGGACACTGCTGGCCCAGCAGTGAGAGAGGGAATTTAGGTTCAAGGAGCCTTATGTGTCTAAAAGTAACGAAGGGAGGGAAGGGTTATCCCAAGAAAAGTGGGATTTAAAAGCTATCTAACAGGGAAGTTCAGCCCTGGAAAGGTCACCATATTAAATCAGTAAGACCATCACTCTTATGTCTTCTTGGTCTCCCAGTACAGGTTTAGTCACAAGGCTGTCCCCAGGTATTGTGTGCCCCTGTATATTCCCTGCACAGAACTAGCTCACTGTTTTTCTTCTTCAAGAACACCCTGTTCTCCTCTGGGCGCCTTCCTGACCACAGATCTCCTTTCCTTGCTCTAGCCCTCAGTGCCCCAAATCTCTCTGACTTTCTGAGACTGAGATCTGAGCCCAAGCCCACATTCAGGTCACACTCAGCAGCATAGCCCCAGATTTAATGTTCCCAGAACCAGTGGGAAGTTCAGAGCATCCCTGCTCTCTCCTCCCTCTTCGTCCCATCTGTACATCATTATTATTCCTACCAAAAAGACCCCAAACACAAAAAAGTAGATGATTTCTCCAAGGTCAAAAGGCAGAGCACCACCAGGATGAAGGGGAAGAAGCCATGGCTCTGGCCTCCCCATCAGTCAGTGCACCTTTATAGCCTTTTGCATATAATTCTTCCTACAAGTTGTCCCTCTCTTTGGGGACTGTTCAAGGATCCCCACTGTTGCCTATGACACGTGGTGTCAGTCACTGTCTGGCTGGCTGAGACCTTGCATTTGCTGAGAGAATACAGGCTCCTGCAGCAGGATGGATGAGTTCTGCACAATGTTAAATGATTCAGCTGAGAGGGAGAACTGCAAAGATGAGACAGGGCAGCTGGCTTAGCAGAGGGCTGAAGGCAATGAGGGTCACATTTGTTTGGTCTGTTCTGATAGGTATTATTTCTGAGTAATAGCAATGTCTCTTTCCAGAACTTGCAGGCTCAGCCTTCACCTGAACCTTTAAAACTGCCTCAAAGTACAGGGAATGAATAAAGATGACCGGAATGAGAATTTCAATTCAGTGGTGCCGCCGTCACAGAGGCTTTGCTCCTGAGTGTCCCTGTTTCACACAGCCTGCATGATTGCTGCTGCCTCCGGACAGCAGACTAAGAAACTACCCTGTTTCCCATTAGCTTGGCCAGTGGCCAAGCCCCAGGACGATAGACTGGGGAGCATCAATTCATGATAGCTCCTCTGAGCTCTTCAGCACATGGGGACGCATACCCTTGTGCACAGAGGTTCGCAAAACCAGTCTGCACACACTGATCAGAGCTGCCTGGATGGCACATCTCCATGAACGCAGGGCAGAACCCACCTGAGGTGCCTAGCAGAGCTCCACAGAGCAGGTGGAGCTTGCCTGGTGTGACGGACTGTGGGCAGAGATCCTTCCATTGCTGACAAGGCATCACTGGCCCTTTTGCAGCACCAGTGCTGCTTCTTCCTCTATGTCCAATTGTTCAGGAGGGAATCTGTCTTTCTGGAGTTATTTATTTTCATCTAACCAATCCAAACATATTCTGTTGTTTAGCAGGAAAATTTAAGGGTTCATAGGTGGCAATAATTCAAGCTCAGATCTATGAGCTTCTTGAGGCAGAAAGCTCTCCCACCAGTCTGCAGCAGACCAGCACTGGCTGTCTGCAGTAGGAAACATTTCTGGAGCTCTGCCACCAGACTCAGTCACCAGATTTGCAAGGAAGAAAGTGCAGGGAAAGGAGGTGATATAAATATAATACTACTAAAATAAGAAATAATAATATAAAATAATATAAAATAATAAATATTAAATCCAGGCTAAGCTGTTCCCTGGGGACAAACTAGAGCAGCCCAGTGTAGACACATCTTGACTCCCTCACCTGGATGACCCAGCTTCCAAAGCACTGCTTTGGGGATGCTCAGGTTATACTGATCTATGAGTCACCAGTACCTCTGCAAAGCCTGACGCATCTGGAGAATGAGCTGGAAAGGAAGATTTCAAGGGAGAGATGAGCTCCCCCTGCCCAGTGACTCCCTGAGAAATCCATGACCAACCTGCAGGAGATGTCCTGAATGCAGACCTCGAGGGACCGTGATCATCATAGAGGATGAATTTGGGTCAGTCACCAAATCCACCCTATGGATCCAGAATGCCACCCCAGCAGTGGTGAAGCTGTGGAGAAGCATGATTTCCACAAAGACCCTGAATCTTCACTCAAAGGCTCCAGGCAGTCAAGAAATGTTTTCTGACTTCATAACCCACAGTCCCTCAGCGTTCCCAAGTAAGACCTTATTTCTGGTCTGACTTTGTCTGCTTCCAACATTTAGTGACTGAATCTTAGGCTGTCTTTGTTCGCTAGACTGAAAGCCCCCAGCTATCAGAAATCTCTTCCCTCTGCAGGGACTTACAGCCTATGATAAGTTTTCCTTTCAGATCTTATAAACAGATTAAAGTCCTTCTTCAAGTTTTCCTGTGCACACATTTCTGGAATAGTTTTTCTTGGCACTGGGGACCAGGGTGGGGGATGCTCAATGTTTATTGCAGGTGATCAGCAGGCAGATTTCTATGTTTGCAGAAAGAGCTCATCTGTGGAGGACCACAGAACTCCAGCAGCAAACACGATACCACAGAAGTTATAAGCATCTGTGGGATCTCGGCAAGGATACTTAAAATCAGTCAATAAATAAACCCCCTCCCCCATCCCAGCTCTTATTTTTACCTCTGGCAATACTCTGCAGTGCAAGTTGAGGAACTGGCTCTGAATATTCATGGAGAAGCACAGATTAACTACTCCTCTCAAGCTGACCTCTCTCATTCCCTTACTTTTATTAGTCCTTCACTTGCCGTGCTTCATCTTGGAGTGATATTCCCTTTCTGCAAAGATGCTGGTAGATAACTAGCATGCTTTCATGCTGAAAGCTTGGTTCAGGCATCTGAGGGATGGAAGTAGGGCCAAGAGGTGCAGGCACTGAAGATAAACTGCAGACCTGGTTCACTACAAGCTGCCAGATACGGTTTTATTCACACCA
The DNA here is from genome assembly GCA_009867235.2 of Psittacus erithacus. NCBI lineage: Eukaryota > Metazoa > Chordata > Aves > Psittaciformes > Psittacidae > Psittacus > Psittacus erithacus. The sequence continues at coordinate 8,079 of WYDI02009112.1, read as the reverse complement.
AGGTAAATGTGACGTGCACAAGTGATTGCAGGCTTACTGATGTGCGCTAATGTCAGACATGGATTTACCCTCTCTACTGTCTTTCCCATCCTAGGCTGTCAGGATCCAGGTAGGATGAAAACTCAGCTGCTTCCAGGACAGAGGGCATTGCTGCCCCATCAGATGCTGTAGCCTCCAAAAGCTGTGACACTTCAGCTCACCCCCAGCACAGTGACTGCAAAGCCTGGATAAGTCCTCCACTGACAGTTCTGCCTCTTTTCTTCCCTTGTAACTGTGCAGAGCTGCCCACTGACCTGCCTCATCTCCAGGTGCCATATTGCTTTAGCACAGGACTGTGCCATGACGCATGGTTACATTGGGCATGTACAGATCAAATCTGGCCACTGTCCTGCCCACCATCAGTCTTCCAGAAGTCTTGCTGGGAGCCTGGTCAGTGCCCTGACCCACCAGCAAGCATTTAAAAGGTTTCTGACACTTCCTCTTGTTGTGTGATCATTAACTTGGTTTTCAAGGTCCTGAATTTAATCCTGCCCCACACTTCTTGGGTCCTGTGCTTTCACCTGGCCTTGTTGGTGGGCTAACACCATTGTCTTTGGTGGACCCTGGACTTGCCTCTCAAATGAACATTAGTTGTTCGGGTACTGGATTCAACGCTGAGCCTTGGGGTATCTGCCTACCTTCTGAAGCCTGCTGAGGACTGTTTTGTTCATTAAAAACCCCAGGAAGCCCAATTCTGGCTTCTCATTACAGCTACTAGCTGGTCTCAGCCACTGGCACCACTACCCACATGGTACCTCCAAACTTGCGTAGGTACATGTTCACATCTCAGAGTGCCTGTGCCTGTCTGGATTTATTTAAAGGCAGAGGCTTCCACCTCAGCTCCTGCAAGTGTTAAAAATAACCCATATTTTTGCATCTCTGAGCCTTCCTTCCAGGCTGGGATGTCATGTCCTCCCGTTTCCCCTGTTGCATAGGTAGAGGTAGCAGTTAGACATATTCTCTCCAGCTATTAACATCTCTTTACACTGAATGTTTCCGGAGGTACCTGTTAAAGAAAGATGAAATATTTATAAGCAGAGAGGTGCTTAAAATCTCCCTTGAAAGTCTATTCTTCATGGAAAGTGATACTTGCACTGTAATGAAGGGTTTCTCAGCTGATTAAGAGGGTGCCAACCTACCTGGGTCTGTCCAGCAGGAGACCATATTTCTGGAGCATCTTTGTAAAACAAGGCTTCTTCAGTAAGGCTGCTAGATCATCCTGATTAATGACTGAGATAGATAGAAATCTGTGAGAAAGCCCAAGGGGTGTATATATATATATATATACATATACATATACTCTGTGGGATACCTGAGAGTACAGCTATAACATGCTGAGATTTGCCCCAGGTAAAGATGCCTAATGGAGGACACAATTCCCAGGGAAAATGGTTTGCCTGAAGGGTCAGGCCCCAGCATCTCTCAAGCTGTGAAAATTAACCATGCTCCTGGATGAAACAAAAAATACATGAATTAAAAAACAACACTCTTGGCGAGCAGTGATGAAGGTTTATTACTGTGCTTAGTGCCTTACACCTTTCTCCACATCTAGAAATTTGCTTCCTGTGCATGGGTGCACATTGTATTGGAATCAACTTTCTGTTTCTTTAATAGTTTCTGCTATGAAGAATGGTTTCAAACTTTCTGACAGATAGTTATCACCCATCTCCCGGGCAATGACAAAATTGCATCTAGAGCTCTGACTACTTCAGAGGCATCCAAGAGCCGAAGACACCCACAAAATCCACCACCAGGACCTGGATGTAGGCGAGCAATACTCGGCGCTCAGCTGACGCAGGAAGCAGCTATCAGGGAGTGTTTGCAGGTGGCAGTAAGGCACAACAAGGTTGATGGGATGTTGCCAGAATGTTCTTCTATTCACAAAACAAAAGATCACCCACCACAACTGGCAACCCTTGCATTGGTAAAGAAAATAACAAAGAAAAAAAACCTCAAAACCATCTTTTCTGTTATGAAGAGGAAACATATCTTGCGTGTTTTGATGGGTTTTATTGCAAATCAAACTGTTCCCTGAGAATGACTGCTTTTCCTGAAGTATGGGAAGACTTCTTCTTCAAAGGAGAGGCGTTCAAAGAGAGGTGGGTGATGTGAGAATAGAACCGAGGCACAGTAGGAAGGATGCATCTGGAGCAAAGAAGATTAGGGTGCAGATAAACTCCAAAAGGCCTCTACACGTCCAAGTTCAGAAGCTCATGTGCTCGTATCAAGGCCATGTGCTATGGAGAAGGCCATTCTGTGGATGCTTGGGTGTACCCATTGTCTGTGTGGGCATCGCGTTGTGGTGCTCTGCAACAGAGATGCTGCACATGGGCCCCTGTGCTGCTGCAGAAAAGCCTTGCAAGGAGCTAAGCGTACAAGACTGAATGAGTGATGCTGTGCAAGAAGCTGGGATGCAGGTGACAAGCTGGGAGATTGCTACTGCTCTGCTGAACTAATACATTAAGAAAATGTCCATATAGTCAAGAAAGAGCAATTAAATATTGAATGGTTTGTGTAACTGTGTGAAGAGCTCTCAAACTCTGCAGGAGACAGGAGCCTGTCTATCACCAACAAACTTTTCTTAGCAAGCACAAGAAATGGCGTTTGAGGATGCAAAGCACCAAGGCTTTTGAGCAAGCATCAATTAATTTTAAGCTGAATGGGTAGTCCTCAGAACATTAGAGGTAGGATTCAATATGCTTAAAGTGGGTGGAAGTTTATATGCTTTACAGAAGAAGTGAAAAGAAAATCAGCAGCATTTAATGTGCAGGGCCTGGGTAGAATTCTTAGCTTGGTCTGCACCTCCTAAAAGCAACCATGCCTGGTTATGTTCTAGAAACTTTTCTCTACAGAGCACTGCAGGACCAAAGCCCACGTCCTTCAGGACATTCAGATGCCCAGCATTAACACTCAATTTGAGTGACAGGAGATGCTGCTTATGGGATACTGCCAAAGCTGAGATGGTGAGTCTGCGAGTCAGTGCTTGAGAAATACAGCAGTGGAGCCAGTACTTCAGAAGTGCACCGTTGCCCTCGAGTATCTGCAGAGCAGTAGATTCTGCTATATGACAAGACAACCTCCAGGTGCTGGGGACCAGCCTAGAGACCTCATGGTGGTATCTCATCCAGGGTCTCAGCAGACAGGAGAATTAGTGGTTCAGTACCTGAAGGCCAAATTCTAATGCATTCAGTTGGAAGGCCCAGAAGTCTACACCCACCACAGTATCCCTGATTACTGTAGAATTACCACAGGAGGGAATTTAACCCTTCTCTCCACGCATGATGCCTACTGCAGATCATATACCTCTAGAGACATGTATGTACAAGAGATTCATGAAGCCGAGATGAAAGCTGGCATGCAGAGGTGGGCTCTGTAGCTTGCTGGGCAGGTACTCAACCAAAAGGGGCAGGCCTGTGAATTAGTCTTTGTTGTTGCATTTAGTTCTGAGGTTTTGGGGGGTTTTGTTAGTACCTGAAGACCCCTTAAGACAAAATGTGTGTGATAAGAACGTTTTGTAAACATGCAGGCCACACCAGGTTCACATCAGCTCCTGGAAGCATTCACACTGACTCAGTCTGGAGCTGTGTAGAACCTTATCCAAGTACTGTTATTAATATGGCATAACTAACTAAAGTATGTGCTAAACTACGAGCCTCTGCCACCCTCAGCGCTAACTTTAAGCTCTGGCACTTCCTTCCTGCCATTAAGAAAAGGCTGGTGCTATTGCAGAGAAATACCTGCCAGTAACAATGAGGGTATCTTCGCATCCCAGTTTATCAGTACAAATGACAGTCATTACCCAGCTGACTGTCAGTGTCTCTGCAAGGGGAACAATGATTTGTCCACATTAGTCTAAAATCAAAACCTGAGGAAGAAGTCGATGCAGTGAAATGAAGTCTCGGCTGTAAAAATGTATGGATCACATCTGGGGAAGAGCATGCAAAGTGTTGAGGAGGCTTTGGGTCATGGGGGTCCTCCCTGTCTGCACTGGAGAAGAGGATATGACAGAAGATCACTTCTTTCTTAAATGGGATGGGGAAGAAGCTGTTAATTTTCAGCTGAAGTCCTGATAAGCAGTTTATTAGACGTTGCTCAAAATTGCAACTCACCACTCCATAAAATGCCTGAAGAGGGGGCATGTAGAAGCAGAAAAGGGGCTTTCAATGCATGGGGAAACTCAGCACTGCCAACATTTGGAATCGTGCAGAGATAAGTGTTTAAAAATTAACATTTGGACTAATGGAAACTGTCAGGCTTAAGCATTTTTCTGTCACAATTTTTAAAATCTAAGCAAAACCACGTTTCTCATAACAATAAAATCTAGCTTTTTGCTGGAAGATTTTCCCCCACCTCCACCTACTTCTGCTCCCAGTGCTGATCCTGCCATCTCCAAAGCTTCGTGACTCACTGCTGGTTCGCTTCCTCCCAGTGGAGACTACGAAGCTACTTTACAGCAGAGACAAGCACATCCTTCCCTCAAACCAGGTCTGAAACAGTTATCAGGTCTATTTAACCTTTTGCCACACAGATGGCTCTCCTTACCATTGCTGTGCCATTGTCCAGTGTACCTCTCCTGCTGTACATAGAGATCCTCCTGTTCAGGAATTGGCAGTCCAAGTGTAATGTTGTGGTGGCTTCAGCTATGCACAACTGGCCATATTCAGGCATGAGATTAACTCATGGTGTCCTGGGTTCAGCAGTAGCAGTCATTTTTCTCCTTCTTAGTAGCTGGTGCAGTGCTGTGTTTTTGACTTTTATCTTGGGAACAGCGCTGATAGCACCGATGTTTTTAGTTGCTGCTCAGTAATGTTTACTCTGACCAAGGACTTTCTGAGCCTCATGCTATCCAGGGAGGAGGGGAAGCCGGGAGGAGGCAGAGACAGGACACCTGACCCAAACTGAACAAAGAGGTATTCCATCCCACAGCACGTCATGCCCAGGATGTAATCTGGGGGCAGTCATCCGGAAGGGTTGGATCACTGCTCGGTTGGTCTGGGCATCTGTCGGCAGGTGATGAGCAGTTGTATTCTCTTCCCTTGTTGTTTCCCTTATCATTATTATTGGTGGTAGCAGCAGTGGTTTGTGTTATACCTTAGTTACTGGGCTGCTCTTATCTCAACCCATAGGAGTTACACTCTTTCCATTCTCCTTCCTATTCCTCCAGGAGCAGGGGGAGGAAGGTTGGGGAGTGAGAGAGAGACTGCATGGTTCTGAGTTACTGACTGACTGGAGCTAAACCACAACACATGGGCAGCCAGCTGCACAAATGTTTCCTTTCACTGCACAGTCTTAAAGCAGGAGGCTCAAAAGGCCAAAGTGCTCGATTCTGGTCCTGACAAAACAAGAAGAGGCCACATGGTCATTGATCTGCTTCTTGGAGTCATTGATCTGCTCCTTGAGATAGTGGAAAAAGGGATTCCCCTGCCCCCTTGGGTAGTCTGTTCCTGTACAGAATTATCCTGGTAGCTGGGTACTTTTCTAATGTCTAACATATATCTCCTCTGCTGCAAAGCAGGCCAATTACCCTGAGAGGAAATGGAGAACAATCATTCACTCCTTGCTTCAGGACAAGCTGGTACATACTTTACACCATTCCCACATCCTTATTCATGCAAGTTTACTCTTCTCTAGGGAAAAAAGACTGGCTGAATTTCTTCAACCTTTTCTCATATAACCTATTTTCAGCTTCTGTCCATTCTCTTTTCATTTTAGCTCTGCTTTGTCTCTATTGTTCTTACAGTGCAGTGCCCCAAGTGAGGATCATCTCCTTGACAAGCTCTGAGGATCCACAGCTCCTGCTGTGAATTTGAGTCAGTGGCAAAGCTGGCCATCCCCTTTGTAGGACCCACTCTAATGCCCAGATCAGTCTCTGCAATGATGCTGCCACTGGTTTAACCATACTTCAGTTTGTGCATTTGGTTCCCCTTTTTGTTGACTTCACACTTGCCTTATTGCATTTCATCTTGGTCTTGAAGACAATTCTAATTGAATCACATGTAGGCATCATCATTCCTGCGCCTCCTAGTTTATCCACAAAGCTGACAGGAGATTTCTTCAGTTGCCTCAGTGTGGTGCTACTTCAGATGTGTTGGGTACTCAAAAGAACCTGGTGCATCTGACAGTCAGGATGTGGGGCTCACAGGTGCAGCACCCTGCCAAACAGGCAGCTGGAGGCCAGATGGGGTACCCTTGGGTATCTAAAATTGAACAGATGTCCATATTTAGGAGTTTAGCTGTGTCTGATCAGTTCCATCATCTAATCTGTTAACAAATAGGTTGAAACAAATAGCTGTCTTTTCAACTCCTATGGAATTGTGGCACTGTCAAATGTGGTAAATTGTACAGCTGGAATAGTTCTCTCGGAGGTCAGATAGCTAGAAAAGACTGAGTCACATCAGGAAACCTGTTCTTTACCTGTAGCAAACCCAGACATTCAGCAAAAAATAAACTTGTGTCCCTATTCTGGAAATATCAATGAATAATTTTGTTATTCATTAAAACTAAAATGGTTCTAGGAATATATGTATTTAGGGATGTATTTGAAAGAGATTTAGAACACATGATTCTTTCTTGATAGAGGGTTTTGTGTATTTTCTATTTGTAAAACAGTATGAACACCAATTCCACAAGATTCTTGTGTATTCTCTGTGTGGATATTGCTCTGACTTTGTTGCTCTGCATGAATTCTAAGTTCAAATATTTTTCAATGAACTGGGCTCAGGACAGGCGCCTGAGAGACAAATCACTTTCCGCGCCTCAGAAGAGATTCCTGATATTAAATTCAAAGTCTAATGTTTTTTAAATTGTTCCCGTGCTGTATGATTTCCTTTCAATCCTATTTCCCTACTTGTAGGAGACTCTCATGCCAGATTGTGTCAAAAGCCTCATGAAAGTCAAGGTATATCATATCTATCACTTTCATCTGTCCATAGGCCAATGACCCCATTAGAGAAAGAGATTAGATTAGTTTGACATGATTTGTTCTTGACAAGTCCATGTTGGCTGTTTCTTACTTCCTTTTATCCTCTAACGGTTATAAAGTGATTGTTTAATAATTTGCCTCTGTATTTTTTAGAATATCAAAGTCAAGCTGGTCTGGAATTCCCCAGCTCTTCCTCTTGCCACATCCCTCTAATGAGACCTGTAGGTTATGGGCAGCTCCCCCGTCCTTTGGAAAAGATCCTGTCCATTTCTATTCCATGACATATGAAAGCTAGAAGTGTGTTGTCACACAGTTCTGCAGCCTGAGCCCATTTTGTGCATGCTGGTTGCCTGCAAAACTTTTCATTTGGGAATAGGGAGAATTGGGGGTCAGGGACTTTTACATTGCTATTGGAGAGACAGCCCAGGACCGCACAGTGATGTGCTGGACTGGAAGCCCCTGGGGGGCTGAGAGAAAGCTAGAGTAGCTGTAAAGTTGACTGGCCTTTCCCATTCATGCAGGTTGAAACCACATCGGCAGTGCTACAATCTCCGGCATTTTGGAAGCGGGAGGGCGGTGTGAAGCAAACAGCATCTGCTCCCGGGATCCATAACTCCGCTAACTTGGTGCCAAATGAACTGTTGTTTCCCAGCTCTAATTCAATCCTCCTCCACCCTCGCCCCAGCCATTTCATAACCAAAATGCCACCCCAGCTGAACCTCCCCTCTTGGGCACTGGATGGAAGCGACCACCCCTCAGGGTGCTGAAGGTGCTGTTAAAATATTCCACTCCCGCAGACAGCAGAGATGCTGTCAGAGGCAGGTGCAAACCCTGTAATAGAGTTCACCAGCCACTGGAGGGGAGCTTATCTGTACTCAGCAGCCCTCATTGACAGGAATGTGCAGGGAAAGACGGTTTTCTCCCTTCCTCTGTGTTGTTCATAGAATCATAGAATGGTTTGGGTTGGAAAGGACATTAAGATCATCCAGTTTCAACCCCCCTGCCATGGGCAGGAACATCTCCCACTAAACCATGCCACCCGAGGCTCTGTCCAACCTGGCCTTGAACACTGCCAGGGATGGAGCATTCACAACTTCCCTGGGCAACCCATTCCAGTG